>JAVTVY010015851.1:0-63052 GCA_036873755.1 Hanleya hanleyi
AGTTGTACGATATCTGTAGACGGGTGAAAATTGGAGGCATAAGTGACATGAACATAACGGGCTCAATTTAGGTTGGGTTGGGATGCTTGTATTTTTAATCGTTTGAACTTTGTGCTTCCAGCGATTGAGAGTGAACTATGATATCAGTAAAGGCTAACATGAAAAGACCAATGTAAATGTGCTTTTTGTGATTTCCTTAATAAAATATATCATACATAGATTTTGTGTTAATGTTCTTATTGTGTACCTCAACCAAGAGCCACTACTGGGTGGTACGAACACCACTAATTCTCACTAAAAAGGTGCAAATTAACACCTTTTGAAGGTGTAATTCTCACGAAATGAGTGTGTATCAACACCCCTGAAAGATGGAATTGTCTCCAGAAGGTGTATTTTAGCACCTCTAGAAGGTTTAATTTTGGCCAAATGGTGTAAATAAACACCCAAGAGGGTGTAATCTCGGTCACAAGGTGTAAATTAACACCAATGAAAGGTGTAATTCTTACTAACAAGGTGTGATTTAACACCCCTGGAAGATGGAATGATCACAGAAGGTGTATTTTAGCACCCCTAGATGTTTCAAATTTGCCCAAAAGGTGTGAATGAACACCCAAAGAAGGTGTAATTCTGTTGAAAAGGTGTAAATTAACACCACTGAAAAGTTTAGTTGTGGTCAAAAGGTGTAAATAAACACCCATGGGATGCTGGGTTCCCCCAAAATATGCTTATAAATTTGTCTGGAAGGTGCAAATTTTATTCAGACGGTGTGAATGAACACCCATGGAAGGTGTAATGTGAGCAAAAAAGGTGTAACTTAACACCTTTTCGAGAAGGTGTAAATTTACACCTTTCGGAGAGGGTGTTAATTCACACCCAAAAGGGTGTTAGCCCTGGGACAAGCCATTTACACCCCGTAGAGGTGTAATTTACACCTTCTGGGCTAAGTGTGTAGACTGCCTTATTAAATAATACAAATTACTAAGATATAATTAAATTAATATTCTATCGAAAGTTCAAATCCTATAGGAAGAATTCCACAGCGTTTATTCATTCCAGACCAGAAAATATAACAAATATATGTATGTAATGATGAATATACCTGTTCAAAAAAAGAAAGGAAGTGTGGCGTTAGTACGTATTAAACGGGAATCTGAAGTATTACTGGGGGCTACAATGGTTCAGAAGTGGCATTGCTTTTTCCCTAAATACACTTTTTCTTTCAATTATAAAGCCATATTTTTCTTAGGTGGAAATTAGTTTCTACTCAGATGGAAAATACTTTCTACTTACAGGTAAAAAATACTTTCTGCTGAAGCATATCCTATTTTCAACTTAGGTGGAAACTACTTTACCAACCGGTGGACTTTATATTGAGACTATACAGATTTCAAATTCTGGCAGTCGGTACTACAGTGGCTTGATTAGCGTTGGATGGCTTCGTCGATGTTATTGTTGTTAATATATATATTTTGTTTAATAATAAAATGATTTCCCACCTTTTCATACACCCCGATGAAAGTGGATATAACAAAAATGCGTTCTATGCGACCAATCTTAATAAATTAAAATCCTATATGCTTCTCTATCGTATGGTCGCTACAGGATCATACAATAGAGAAGCATATAGGATTTTAATTTATTAAGATCGCTATGCGACCTACATCGATCTACACACCTCTCCACTCACCTGAACGGGTGCGTGGGTATTTTGTCCGTATGAGACAGTGTTTTGTGCAGAATTAAAAGTGTTTGACAGACTTATTAAAATAGAAAGCTTCCTGGATGTTCGCTATTAACGCCACACTCCCTCTGTGCAAAGAAATATGGATATTTGTGGACTAATGAATAGAATTGGGAGTAATCTGGAAATGTAGTCCAAGTTATTGAGTAGATTTAGTTGATTTGAAAATGCTCTCAATCACGCAAATATTTCGAAAAGAGAAAACTTGATTCGTATTCTTACAGTTGAAACTAATGAAAAACAGAAAGATGTATAGGACTTATGTGGATAAGACTGTACATACCAACGTGGTGTAGAAGATACACACAACACCGACAGATATTACAGACCCCCATAAGGTAAAACCCGTCACTATAGGAGAAAACAGATAGAAGAACATATTAAACACTTGTAACGATCATCAACACGTTCAATTATGGCACAGATGTACATGTATGATCAAACGCAGTATATTTAATGTATATTTTCAGGACACAAGACCATCATATCCTTTATCCAAGACTTTATGGATGACTATATTCTACGCAAACATGTATACCCCCGATATTATAGTCGAAGAGTATTTCGCTACCTGTAAAGAATTGTTGACCATATCTGGTCACAATTATTGACCATATTTTCACATGTCAAATTGGTCTATAGAGAAAAGAATTTGCCTTGTCCAATTCCGTCCATTCGTTATATCAATAGCATGCATATACTATAAAAACATTACTTACATGTACGATATTACGAAGATGAAAAGAAGGAAAGTAAGTATAGAGTGTGAATTTTGAAGATTACAACACGTATGTATAACATAAGTATGTCATACTGAAACTTGGTTTTTCAAGTATTTAAGACCAGGACGATTAATTTACCAATGCCATCATAACGACGGTATCAGAACAGAAGGAAGTTAGAAATTCAATATCATACAATATCATATAGACAACATGCTCCTGTAACGTGAAGTGTTCGATTTTACACTACTAATAACATCACCAATTTAACACAAGGGGTCGACACATGCACTTTGGTTAGATAAAAAGTTTTTGATTGATTGAAATTGTAGTTTAAGGGCCGCTTCCCATACGGATTTCGCGGCCCATCAACTCAATGCTTATTTAAATTTCACGGTACATTTCTTTGTTAATTTGAGGTCTTTTGCAACGCTAGATATTAAAATAAATAATTAAATAATGAATAACAATAACAATGAGGAAATATAAAGTTTTGGTCCCAATGGTTGTTTTATACCTTTTACAGACGTAGTAGAGTCATTACCCGAGACAACACCGCCGCCGGGTTCGCAACAGAACACTGAGCTAAGAGGAGGAGGGGACGGGTGCCGAGGAGGAGGAGTAGGATGAGGAAGATGAGGAAGATGAGGTGAAGGAAGGAATAACGACCGTCAGGGTCAACAAATTTTAGGGGTTATCCGGTTTGTCCAACCGGTGTCTGTATCTGTGTTTTCGTGTTAAATTAGCGAAAACATTACCACACATACTATAGTGAATTTCGATGCAAAACATTCGGAAAAAACATCTACCGGTACTCTTATACGCGTTAACGATATAGGATTCAATAAAATATTATGGCGTAACGTGATCGTTTAATCTTGAAACTTTTCCTATACAAATAATATAGACAGAGAGCCGCGATAGCCTGGATTAGCACTACACACTGTAGTACCCTACATGGAAGATATAACTCGATCGTACTTCATTCGTCCTTGCCAGCACCTTTGCGTTTGCCTTGACAAATTCCTATGCCTTTGGCGTCGCCTTCGCCTTTGGCTGATCCTTCGCCCCTGCCTTTGCTATCAACTTCGCCGCAATGACTTCTCAACGTCATTGTGGCGTCATAGAGAGCCACTATCCCCGAACCGGTATTTAGGGTTCTACCTCACAGTAACTTTGGTGGTCTTCGTCGATGTTGTTGTTGTGATTATATAATTATTTTTTTTCCAAGAATATAATTATTTCCCACCTTTTCATACTCCACAATGACAGTGGACGCCCTACATCGATCTACATACCCCTCCTCTACTAGCTCTCCATCTGAATGTGAGATCTAGTAGAGGAGGGGTATGTAGATCGATGTAGGTCGTATAGAAAGCATTTTTATGACATCCACCGTCATTGTGGTGTATGAAAAAGTGAGAAATAATTATAATCTTGAAAATATATATATATATAATAACAACAACAACAACTTCGACGAATACACCCCCTGCTATATATACCCAAGTCACTGTGGTGCGAAACCCTGTTTATGGCCATGTTCTCTCCCAAATAAATAGGTGACTACATGCAGAGGGAACCGTTGTTAAACCTGGAAAAACTACATGACAAGCTGTATTGCACACAGTTTTCCCGGTTTGAAAAACCTTACATGACAACTTCCCTAATGATATGGCGGCCGAGACGATGCCTGTGCTCTCTGTAGTATTGGTACAGGTATGCTGGGTCGTTCGGTCGTTCTATATCATGGTTCTATCATTCTGTCGTTACACGACCACACACAAAGTGTGCAAAACGGGAGGTACACGTGACAGAGTAAATGGAGAATTGTTTATAATGGGCGATTTCAATGAAGCAGAATTAGGGGAATTACGTAACGAACGTGACAAGGTTTGTAAGTGTTATTTGGAATAGGTGTTTGAAATTTGGACGCGGAAATGGACGACGGCTGTCATTTTGATTGACGGACTAGACTCTTGTATTCTTATACTCACCTGCATTTAACGCCAGCGATGGAGCGTATAACACGATTGCCATGTAAAGAAGCTGAAATATGAAACAATTTTTCAAACATTTATAATCGTATAGAAGAACTCGATGAAGTTTGGTACCTAGGAAGCTAGAAAGATACGATATACCGGCTAATATGGGAGACGATACCGACCACTATCGTTCTCTCATTCTCGTTCTGTAGAAAATGCGAGTACGCGAGAATCGATCACTTTGGCGCATTCTCGCCTGAATAGTTTGTAATTACTGAAAACTCGACAGATGGAAATTGGCCATTTTGGCGCATTTTCGCTCGCTTGCCTTGACAGCTTGCTCGCATTCTCGCTCTGTCGCGTTCTCGTTTGCAAGCTTTCAATGCGAGCGAGCGAGAATGTATGAGGCGCCGTTTGTGACAATATTGTCAACGACAAATATAATTATAGAGGTAAAACCAAAATATAAAGTCGCCGTTTGTGACCACATTGTCAGACACAAATATATAGAGGTAAAACCAAAATATAAAGTCGCCGTTCGTGACAATATTGTCAAACACAAATATATATAGTTAAAACCAAAATGTAAAGTGACTTTGGGCAAATATAGTTTAGTTTAAAATATATATATATTTACAAAAATATTTTTGTAAATATATATAAAACGACATAAATAGGGCCTATATATGAATTTAATTTTTTTTAAATATATATAAATATTTTTGAAAATAAAAATAAATGTATAAATTTGGCGTAAATATAAAGTACGTGCATAAAATATATAGTGTACATGTAAACCGAATATGCCCAAAGGAAGCTGCGCAAACGATGTTGCGCGAGTAATACTGGTTAATCAAAAACTGCAACTGGGTTCTGATGCGAAACTATGACAGCGGTGAAAGCCACTCGCATGTCACAGATGTGGCGAATCAAACAATATGATCACGTACATGAACATATTTCAGTTCACTGCCATAATGATTTAGTAAAGGCCTATTCCAATTTTCAACAATTACTGTTATCATTTACAATCGTACTTCACATCAATTAGATATAAATTCAGATATGAATACATCTACTTATAAATAACCATAAGTTATCCTAGCCTGCAGCCAATATCACGGCCTGTCCCTTTGATGTTCAATGTACGATTCCGTTGGCCAAGTCGCTGGTTACTATTTGCCGCATAAATGCATCATCAGAAGTTGAAATAAAACATGCGCAGTAGTTCTGCGTAAAAATAACGATGTATTAATTACGCGCAATACAAAGATTAGGCAATTTGAAATCATACTGAATATGAGCATATTTCATTGATCAGAATATAACCATTCATAGCTTAGTTATAGGATTTTGGAATTATATTGTCGTTTTGTCGTTTTTCGATAATTTCCGCATTTCCAAACAAAACAAAAATTTGCAGGAACTTGGTATAAGTACAGCGAATGTGGAAACTAATGGCTCATGAGGAACCGGTTGCACTATGCTTGTATCATCAAACGTACCGTTCTCAAATTATGAAAGAACCATGGCGCCTACTGTGGGAACCACCAGTGTGAATTGTACTTTTGCGTTCACCGTTCCTCGTTTTCATTAACGAGATCATTTATTATAACATGATACGCTAGTAGTAGTATATACTGATTTCGAGGCTCTGGCTCGTCACTGCGCATGCGCAGGAATTGTGGAGTGGATGTGTGCGGGAGGGTTGTGCGCAGGTATGAGATTTTGTGGCGGTTTTGTGGCGGTGTGCGCAGGAGTGTTGTGCGCAGGTATGACGTCATCTCCGGTCTGCGTGAATCGGGCGTGTGTATTCCTCCGCGGTGATGCGGTCTGGTGGTGATGCGGTCTGCCTCCGCGGACAGAAAGTAGTCCCAAATTCTTCGACATTCTCCGGCAATCTTCAGGGGCGAGAGGGGTCCTTAGTGTACCGATTGGATCGAGTGAGGTGTCAAAGTGAAGCATTCGTGAAGGGACATCCGACGGGATGGGTGTGACGTGGAACTGACGTCATTCTGCGCATGCGCAGTAGACAAAACGTATGGAAATAGACGTTTTGGGGTCTAGGTGGGCCCCTATTGGTCCGATGGAGTCGTATGGGGTATCAATGTGAAGGAGCATCCGAGGGAATGGGTGTGACGTGGAACTGACGTCATTCTGCGCATGCGCAGTAGACAGGGAGTATGGAAATAGACGTTTTAGGGTCTAGGTGGGCCCCTATTGGTCCGATGGAGTCGTATGAGGTATCAATGTGAAGCATTCGCGAAGGAGCATCCGACGGGATGGGTGTGACGTGGAACTGATGCCATTCTGCGCATGCGCAAGCAGGAATTGTGGGAAAAGTGTATGGAAATAGACATTTTTGGGTTTAGGTGAGCCCCTAGTGGTCGAATGGTGTCGTCTGAGGTCTTATTTTGAAGCTCTCGTGGAGGAGCATCCGGCTGTGCTAATGGTTCGACCTTGTTCAACGGTATGGCCGTGGTATAGAAAGCAGGCATTTTAGGGGTGCTTGGCAGTGTGTTTGACCAACCACTATGGGTCCGTGTTTGTGGTTTGGTGGTGTGGGTTTTGCGCACAGGCGTCACTTCCGGGTTTCACTAAAACTACCTCCGAACCCAGAAGAGTTCCAATTTTCCCTCACACGTAGGGTCCGGATTTTCAACATCCAAGTTTTCCCCGGCCCGGCCGCAGCGCGCGCACGGGCTAAAGGAAAGTTTCGAAAGTGTGCAAGGGCACTATATCACATCGGGGTATATATTTCATCCAAGTATAACGGAAAGCGGTTGTCGTGAATAACAACAAGTTCAGCAATGTTTATACAGTTTATTATCCCCAATGTTACATCATACCCAGACTGGGAGCCGCCCTGAGTATGTTTAGTATGTTCACAGCAAAACAAATTGAAATATCAAACACCATGTTTTATTATTTAACGCATCGTCACATTTAATGTTCACTGAGCTCAAGTCAACGATCAGCATGTAGACATAGAGAGTATATACGGCATGTTATGCTATTCATCAGTGCAAGGGTGACGCATTCAGCCGATGGGGGTGGTCGATCAGCTTGCCTGGTAACGAAGAACGTAACATTGGTGACCCTCTCTACGACCCATTAAGTGTTGGGGCGTTGACGATGTGCCAATCTCAAGGGATCCACGATGTCCAGTTTCTCCAGCATCGTCTCTAGCGACGCCCGGTTAATGATCGTGAACGGCTGGTCAAACACATGGCTGTTATTACTGGCATAATAACACCGTAACTGGTCCGTCTCTTTGTGACGTAAGATGTACCCGAAAGCGATATTCAATTTGAAGACCGTAGCTTGGTCATTGAAGATGGTTTCCACGTAGCTGCGTAGAAGGGTGAGGTCGGTGAGTGGGAAATTGTAGATATCTGGAATAGGGCGATCACGGTGGAAAACGTGCCGTATCATGGGCCATTGGCGCCGATAGATGTCACTGTAACAGATCGCTAGGAACATCCACTGCATCTTCCAGAAAATGTTCGATGTCGTCATGCGTATGACTAGCAACAATAATGTTAGGGACTGGCTGGATATCTAGGTTCTTCTGAACTGTGGGTACAGGCGGGCTCTCTGTGATCGCATTACCAGTGGCATTCCTCTCCCCGGGCTCATCTTCACTGGGTCTGATCCTCCTGGGTGCCACTTTAGTGGGAAGTTGTCGCCCAAACCGTAGAGACGGGGCATGAATCAAACGCTGATGCCGTCTTAACTGACTGGGTCGTTTGAAGAGTTGACCACATTCATTACATTGTTCCGTCGCGCCCTCGTGGAATGAGCGTAAATGACCGTGCGCAGGTTATACAAGTATACCGTGCGCCGTTGTGGATGGAGGACTCGTGCCGTCGCAAATCTTCTGGGCGAGTAAACTGCTTCTGGCAAGTTGTGCAAGTGAACATCTTGGTGCTGTTTCGTGCCATATAGGTCTTCTCCGCCTTGATATCTACCCCCATGTGTTTAGTGATTATGTTTTCCACCATGGGCAGATCACATATATCGGCCACATGCTGCATCTCATCAACGATATGGATATGGTGCTGCAGAAGCTTAGCTCGGGATGGCTCCATGACTGTTGGCTCCACTGGTAAGGCAAGTAGCTCCTCTCGTCAGATAGGCTCAGGCTGGTGAGGTTCAGGCAAGTAGCTGCTCTCGTCAGATAGGCTCAGGCTGGTCAGGCAGGTTCAAGCTGGTCAGGTCAAGCAGGCCAATGAATGCAGCAATGCCCTAAAAATTCCCACTTTTATACACCTACATAGAAGTACCCGGATGCAGGGGCGGATGTCATCGAAAAAAACACCCACATACAACTCACCACATACATTCGCCCCCTCAAGACCCTCATACATACCCGGATGCAGGCGCGGATGTCACCGAAAAAAACCCACCCACATACATCTCACCACATACATTCGCCCCCTCAAGACCCTCATACATAGCCGGATGCAGGCGCGGACGTGAAGTGCCCGGATGAAGACACGGACGTCAGCGCAATTCTGGGGGAAAACCCCACAGACAGGTCAGTACATGCATTCCGATCATGTTTCCTACTGGTTCCTCCAGCCTGGATGTGCTGTGATGGAGGGGCTAATAAAAGGATTGACCTGTAATCTTTGTTGTTGTTGCTCTCCTTTTGGACTAACCAATCAGAATAGTACGTATCAAGGTCTAGACCCGTAGAGCTACGTCTAGGTGCGCATGTGTGATATGGTCTATAAAACACGTCCCTCTGGATCCCACACCCCCATTCCTACGGTTACAGAGCCATGACGGACACCCATCCCTGTGCGACTCGCATTTTACAGCATGCCACTGTGGTTAATTCACTCACGGGTTACCGAGCAGTGGTTCGGTCCATGTTTGCAGATGGCGACGACAACGAGGGGCGACGCCAGATTCTGAAAGAGTTTACAGAAGCGGTCCTCGACAGAGTGCACACGATGGAGAGGTGTGGTATCACTCACCACTACTGGACTATGACAGCCATCCTTGATGCCCGGGCTATGGACCACGAGCGCTCACGCCGGAACCAGCGACGGCTCGTTGGCCTAGTAATGGTCTGTGCCCTCTTGACCTTGGCGCTGTGGCATTGACAGTGGGACCTGACCATAAATACGAGGGTCAGTCACAGTGTGCGTCATTCACCGTCATTGGGTCAATCATGTCACCGAGGCACCTGACCATAAATACGAAAGACAGTCAGAGTGTGTGTCATTCACCGTTCGTCATTGGGTCAACCATGTCACCAGTTCTACGCGCCATCCTTCCCCTTACAACCTGGGTGGGGTTACACGTCTATGAAGATAAAGTCACCCTCGTGGAAGACGATGGAGAAGTTTGCTGGTCGCGCGCTCAGACCGTATCGAATACGGTTACGCTACACCGTGACGGCTGGACCAATTTAAACGGGTATTGAGTGGTGAGCTCGACGGAAACCTCATCCACATAGACAATGCCATCTACGTACACCGTGGACCCTTCTTCCCACGCATGGGCCGTTACAGAGACCCTACGCGAGGCTTCACCCTAGATCCCGATCTGTGGACAGCCTTCGAGAAAGTGGTGCCTATCGTAGACCAGCTGTTTACACCGGACGAGCGGTCAGTTTGAGTGGGCTCGTGCCCTGAGAGAAGCGGCGGCAGAACCCAATGAACAAATGTCTAGCAATGAAGCGGAGGCAGAAGACGATACCATTGATTATCCAGCTAGACTCAGTCAGCCCAGTGACATGACCACCCGATCCTTTGATCTCACGGGATTCTCCCTATAAATACGAGAGACAGTCAAATCTGGTACCATTCACGTACTGACCATGACGGAGCATATAATACGGGCGTATCTCAGCTTGACCCCCGAGGTTTATGCGGATAAGGTCGATATCATGGAGGAGGTGGGAGACATCTGTGATGCGGACCCTACACAACCGTGCCCGGCTCACATTCGTTTGTCTCGGGAGGGCTGGACCAAATTTAAACGGGTGTTGTCTGGTGAACTGGACGGCGACCTCATTCACTTGTGTCACGATGTGTACATCCGACGCGGCCCCTTCTTTGCTCAATTGGCTCGGCTAGATGGGGGTACAGTGCATTTTACCCTTCACCCTGATCTATGGTCTGCATTGGAAGATGCCGTGGTAGATGTGGATCAAGTGCTTACGGAGGAAGATCGGTCATCAGACGAGTTGGACTGGTCATTTACCATGGACAATGGGCTGGCAGAAGCCAACGAAGAAAATCAGAAAGAAACTCCGGCCCAAGATATACCCGTTATAAATAAACGATAGAGCCAGGGTCCATCATCATTTGTCACCATAAAGAGCTGGGAGAAGGTGTTGGATAACTTATACTACGGTCCCGACAGTCCGGCGGCCTATAGTGCATTGACGGCTCTCTATCGAGCGGCCAAACCCCAGGGAATACAGCGTGCTCAAGTCCGAGATTGGTTAAGAAAACAAGACACCTATACCTTACATCGAGCTGTCCGTCGCCATTTTCTACGGAATTGTGTCATCGTGGGAGGACTAGATGGCCAATGGCAAGCGGATTTGGTCGATATGAGCGCCTTTGCCAAACACAACGGTGGGAATCGGTATATCTTGACGTGCATCGATATCCTGTCGAAGTATGCGTGGGTGGTACCCATCCGGATGAAAATGGGGGCGAATCTCATAGCGGCGTTCAAGGACATCTTTAAGAGCGGGCGCAAACCCATGTATTTGCAAACCGACGAAGGCACGGAAGTCCTCAACAGACCGTTCGAACAGTTTCTGAAAGCCCAGAAGGTGTTTTTCTTCCATACGTACAACAAGACCAAGGCTTCCGTGGTGGAAAGGTTCAACAGGACATTCAAAGGCCGCATGTATAAATATTTCACCTATAAGAATACAAGGCGCGCGGTACATCGATGTTCTCCCGAAACTTGTGAGTGGTTACAATCGAGCCTATCACCGGAGTATAGAGAGAGCCCCCATTACCGTGACCCAACGGAATGAAGTCCAAGTCCGGCGTGTCTTGTACCCCAGGCAATCGCAGCGAACGACGAAGAAGGTGTACACGGTCGGAGACCCTGTACGGATCAGTAAAGTCAAAGGTCAATTTGAGAAAAGTTACTTGCCCAACTGGAGCAATGAGCACTTCCTGATTAAACGGCGCCTACCCCGACAGCAGCGAGTCTATGAACTGGAAGATCTTCAAGGGGAACCGTTGCTAGGGACGTTTTACGAGACGGAATTACAGCCTACTACACGGTGGAGCAGATTTTGAAAACGGAACGTCGGCGTGGCAAACTGTTTCATTTCGTCAAATGGCAAGGCTGGCCCAGTTCCTTCAATTCCTGGGTGGCGGCCAACCAGGTGAAACGACTATAAAGCTAGACACCACTACCGTCATCCTTCATTCCACGTTCCACCACGGTGCTATGGACAAGCAGCAGCTGCCTCTGAACACAGCGTCTCCCAAAACGTGCAAAGCGCAAGTGGGCTTTGTGGTGATATTGCTAACCCTGCTGAGTGTGTTGTACGGAGATGTGTTTTACGACGTAGCCTATGTCAGCACGCTACGTAAAGGGAACGTAAACTCTGGTGAACCGTGCATGGCCAGTTAAAGCTTTTTCCTCATAGAATCCAAATCGTGTATCAGATATGTTTTTTACAATTTTTCCAAAGCAGTACTAAACGTTTAAACTTCGTTACACTGGAACAACATAGAGGCCTCCATGTTTGAAAAATCGTGACGTCAGCGGACACTAGTTCTTCTGTCTCTGGAGGTAAAAACGCGTCAATTGGCAGAGACCGTATTCGAGACCGTAGCTTACAATCATGAACGAGGATGATAGTGCGACGTGTCGGGATTACCTGGTACATTGTGACAGCCAAATGCAGAGCCGCCCGGCGTCGTAGAATATCTGCTAGAATCAGGACGTATTCTACATCAAAGCCAGTCTATAACATTGCCTCTGTTAGTCGGGGAACGGGGGAGTGCATGAAAACGACCATATGCGGCCATGTTATCTCGACGCAGAGAATGTCCGATGAAGTAGGAGATTATCGGAACAACTGAATTTCATGCTTTCCCATTGGATAAAAATCCTGCCCAAAATAAACATGGCGGCGCCCCCAAGAAATTCCAAATTCATTCTCATTCATTGGAAAAAAATGAGAAAAAATATTTGTCACGATTTTTTAAATCTATCGGGACTGTATAATTCCCACGGTGTTTTACCACAGAGTTTACGTTCCCTTTAAACAACTTAGAACTCCAGATGTGAGTGGCAGTGAAACCAGTCTACAGATAGCACAAGTCTCCTCCGTGATCGGAACGAGCCCAGCCATCACCACCACCAAACCACGTGTACAAGCCACATCGAGCTCCACATCGAGTACACAGTCAACACCTACACCAAGTACACCCACTACGTCTGAAAACCCAACGGATTTCATCCCTCACAGTGAACAGACAACGACGACCGACGTTTTACCCACCACCACCACTCCAGTTCACTCGTACCAAATTTACAAGAGCGGGTTACCACGACAGCGCATACAGTTCGAACCATGGACCCTCGGTGGCAGCATCCCTTCACTTGCGTCATCGCAGGACCGACGGGTTCCGGCAAAACGCATTTCGTCAGGAAGCTCCTTCAACACGCCGACAGCATGATCACCCCACCCATTGCCCGAGTCGTGTGGTGTTATGGAGAATGGCAGGCAGCGTATGCAGCAATGCCCTACATCACGTTCGTGGAAGACCTACCTAACCTGGCCGATTTGGAACCGGACACATTGGTGGTTCTGGATGATCTCATGGCGGAGACGGATGCGCGCGTCACCTAACTCTTTACCAAAGGCAGCCATCATCGACGGCTCAGCATCATCTACATTGTGCAGAATCTGTTCAGTAAAAACAAAGAACATCGGAGCATCAGCTTAAATGCCCACTACCTGGTGGTCTTCAAAAACCCGAGAGATACCACTCAACTGCTGCACCTGGCGAGACAGATGTATCCTGGCCGCACACCGTTTCCGTTGGAAGCCTTTAAAGATGCGACAACCCCTCAGCACGGGTATATGCTCTTCGACCTCAAGCAAGCCACCCCGATCACCTTCGACTACGGACCGGAATCTTTCCCGGAGAGACCCACAACGTGCACATGCAAAAATAATGTAAAACACCCACAGTGGCTCCCCCAGCTGGAGTGTGTGTGTGTTTGATGATGGGGATAATAAAAAGAATTAATACCACAGCATGGTTGACTTTGTCTCTGTTCTCTGAGGTAGATAAAAAAGGCAGAGTTGTGGGTTCTAGCATTAGTTGTACATGATGTCTGCGCGAGTAAGGAAGCACGCTCCGACGCTCCGTGTATTGAAGACGGCCCCACCCGAGTTGGTCCGAACCATTGTACGCGGTGCGGACCCTGACCGTGTACGCTGTCTTTTCGAGATCGTGTACAACCTGTTAAAAGGCGACGTACCACTGACCACTGACTGGCTCAGAAGACCAAGTTGACCAAGCATAAGACAGGTCACCGAACCCTAGTCCAGAAGCGAGTCTCTCAACACACAAAAGAAAAAGGTGTTACAGAAAGGCGGATTTCTCGGGGCCATCTTAGCACCGTTGGCCGCTTCCGTGTTGGGTCCAGTATTGGGTGGACTCTTCGACCGACAATGAACCACACGGGAAAAATGGTCCTCGTCGGACCACGGTTCCTTCAAAACCCGCAATCGCCCTACCCTGTCCTACCTACGGTACAGACCAGAAACACCCTCGATGAAGAGATGCAAAAGATCTTACAAATTACAAGCGTCTAGTCCGTCATTCATAATCCAGCCGTCGTCCATTAGAGAATATCCGTGTCCATAATCCAAAGACCTATTCCATTTCCATATAACAGTATTAGCACCAAATTCAAAAAGACAAAATTATACATAAACATAGGCTTGTTTCCTGCAAGAGAGAAGCGGTCAACAGTTTTCAATGATGCCGGCAAGACATCATGATGTTCCAAAATATCAAATCCGTATCGCTGATCAGTATTCTTAATCCATAATATTCGTTATAGAGTCGTCATCTAAAACTGATGTACCTCAGTCACGCTTTCATTGTGACTGTTCATATGAGTACCATGAGGATGTTGAAGTACATGGGCTCATACGGCCCCTAGCCCCGGGTTAAGCGGAATTAGACACATGTTACGAAACGTAGCCCCATAGATCTTGCACGCTACGTTCGTATTTTGCTATCAGCATGCGATATGTATCGCCAAATTTGAGAAACTTTGAGTGGAGGCGCTTGGTGGAATAGCCCTGTTTTATAACCGGGGTTAAGCGACAGTGAGAAAGTACAACAGTACAATGAGACGCTTCAACGGTACATGACGTTCATGGACCAATACAAAACCCTCTCTACCCCAGCTCCACCACCACCGCCACGCGACACACCGCCGACCTCAGCACCGCTCCAACCACCGCCATTACCAGGGATACCACCGACAGCCCCACAGTGGGTGGAAGACGAAGTCCTGAAGAGTGTACCTGCATCGTTCAAGAAACAAGCTGGCCTGGTATTACAACGGATGAAACAGAATCCTAACATGACTTGGAATGATAAAGGCGAACTACTGGTACAGAATCAGGTGGTCCCCGGTACCCACATGACGGATTTAGTGAATGACCTGATGCGTCCTCGAGGATGGGAGGTCTTCGCTCAAGGCTTGAAAGACATGCATGTACCACAGGAATTGGTGGGGAATCCCCAGCGCTGGGCCTGGATGCAGCGGACCCAGCAATCGCCGAGTGGCCCACTACCTTCTTGGGAAGCCGAATGGGAACCGGAGTCACCTCCCAAAAAAACACCACAACGGGCACCTTCTTTTCACGCCTTTAAAAAAACACCCTTGATCAAGACACCCCACATCTCCAGAGCCGTGACACGTAGCAAGTCACCGCGACGAACACGACGCCGGACACAACCGCCCAAGGCCTGGGGAACACCTAATAAAACCAACAGCAGCAGCAGGACAGCTCAGTCGCCATGTTTTACCCCACCCTACCCAGTAACAGTTCGCTGGATGTGTTTCCTGACAACACCTTGGCCTAGTACGTCACCCAGTTACCGCAACCGTTGCATTTACCTGGACGATGGGAATGTGGCCTCGCGGATATCCAATACCCTTACTCGTGGTACAACGTGCGAGCCAATGAAGTGTGGTACGAGGTGACCTACGAAGGAAAAGACACGCGACTCACCCTCCCCGAAGGCCAATACGATACTCCCAAGGAGTTCATGCAGGGGCTGACAAGACTGTTGCATTACAAGGCTCTACGGGAGGTCACGAATGTTTCAAAACCCATCAAAACCTTTCCCTTCAAGAATCACGTGGACTTCGATTACAACGCACACAATGACAAGGCACAGATCATCCTCACCGCCAACGTGAGTGTCGTACTGAGTCCTATCCTACAGCAAATGCTGGGTTTCGATCTACAGACGCTCGTTGGTCCCACCGCCCACCATGGCCAGATCCCGATGGATATGAAGTCGGGTATGTACGGACTCTAGGTCTACTCGGACGTGGTCGACAACCACATCGTGGGCGATATCAACACACCTCTGTTACGGGTGGTCCCCATTAAGAAGACGTATGGAGATCAAATCACCCACATGCTCTGCCTACCCGTACGACAAACCGACATCAACACTATCACGGTGGATATAAGAGATGACACGGGACGACCGGTGGCATTCGAACGAGGAAAAGTGGTGCTGACAATTCATTTTCGACAAGCACGTGCTCCCCACTTTGTATAATGAAGGTGCCTTACGAGTGCGATGCACGCAGCTATATGGACTATTATGCCCAACAGGCCTTCCGGTCTTTAGTGGTGCACGCATGCAACGAGGACATGGGCTGGGGAACATACTCGGGAGCATCGTCAAAACGCTCCTGCCCTTGGTGACGCGTGGGGTGAAAGCAATCGGCAAACAAGCGGTACGCAGTGGACTGCAGGTGGCCGGTGATGTCTTGGGGGGTACGGCACCCAAAGAATCCTTGAAACGGCGGGCCAAAGAAGCGGGAGGCGTCTTGGTGGCCAAAGCACAACGCACCGTAGGGAATAAAAGAGCTGCACCACCGAGACCACGCACCAGTCGACGACCGACCCAGCGACGACGCACATCGAAGACCCAGGATATCTTTTCTTAAACATGTCCTTGATCCACGCCGAGTCCTGCCCCTCCACCAACAGTGAATTTGATTTGTGGACCGTGCCGCCCACACAGACCAGTGCCGAACAAGGATTATGGGTGGAGCATCTCCCGCTCTCCAGCATCAACGAAACAGGGCCCATCGAGTTCACCATCAGTAATGCGGATACGGCCTATGTGGATTTAGCGCATACATACTTGTATGTGAAAGCCAAGGTCGCCAATGGGGATGGCTCCAGAATCGTCGACCAAGCAACGGTGGGCCCGACGAATCTCTGGCTGCACTCGATGTTTCAACAGGTGGATATATTTCTCAGCGACAAACTCATCAGTGACTCGTCCAACACGTACCCCTATCGAGCCTACATCGAGACGCTGTTGTCGCATGGACTAGAGGCTAAAAAATCTCAGCTGACAGCCGCTTTATTCTACCAGGACACAACCGAGCACATGGGCGCAGAGAACGAAAAATGCGGGATATAACAAACGGAAGGCTTTGACCGCGAACGGCGTCTCGGTGGATCTCATGGGTCGACTGCACGCAGACATGTTCATGCAAGACCGGTACCTCTTGAACAAGATCCCCATCAAAATCCGACTGATACGGGCGCCTCCGACCTTCGCCTTGATGGCCACTAACGTAGAGGGGCATGCTGCTGACTATAAGATTGTCATCCATGACGCAGCTCTGTATGTCCGAAAAGTGAAACCGAATCCAGCCGTTCAATTGGGACACCTCAACGCCTTGGAAACAAAACCAGCCCAGTACTCTATTCGACGTGTGCAAACCAAAGTGTTCTCTGTGTCTGCTGGAAATATGAGCGCCAACAAAGAAAACCTGCTCCTGGGGGAACTACCCAAGCGATTGATCCTGGCCTGTGTGAAAATTTTTGTGGCCCTCCATGTGGATGGACAACAGGTCCCAGCTACGGCCTTAACACCGACCTTTGGGCGCGCGAATTTCATTCGAGCCTATCAGAGCCTGTTTACAGCCACCGGTCAAATCAACCAGGACGAAAGGAATATGATCAGTCTGGAGGACTACGCGAACGGATACACGTTGTTCTGTTTCGATCTGACCCCCACCTTAGAGAACGACCATCAGCTGGCCCTCGCCAAGCAAGGCAATTTACGGTTGGAAATCCACTTTGCACGAGCCCTCCGGAGCACCGTCAATGTGATCTGCTACGCCGAGTTTGACAACATCATTCAAGTGGAAAAGGCGCGCAACGTCCTGTGTGACTTTGCCACCTAACATGGATACAGACCAGATAACCACCGTGCTGAAGAATGACCCAGGGACACGTATGGTCTTTCAAGGGGTGTTCGCCCGAGATGTGTTCCCATTAGACCGTATGTATCCTGCTACTTACGTTCTCAACACGGACCCGATGGATCGGCCCGGTGAACATTGGGTGGGCTTGTACTTGACAGAACAGCAGGGCGAATACTTTGACCCGTACGACCTGCCACCCCTCCATCTCGATTTAACAGACTTCATGGATCAAGGCACAGAGACGTGGTGTTGGAACAGTCAAACGTTGCAAAGCCTGACCAGTAGCGTGTGCGGACAATATTGCTTGTTTTACCTGTACCATCGATGCTGGGGAAGAACCTTATCTACCATCGTACAGATGTTTGACGAGTACCCCAAGGCCGAGGACCGCGATGTACTCGTATATGACTGGGCCGCCCATCATTTCAATGTACAAGCCTCGTTCTGGGCTTGAGTTCTTTCAATGTACAATGTAGCAAACTGTGGTATACAGATGTACATGTGCACTTCAGCTAAAAGGAAAACTCAATCATTTGCCATAATTTGAAGAAAAATTTATATTTCATCTCAAAAATAGCACAGGTACATCTTCTAATCATAAGAAACATGTGCACCAAGTTTCATAACCATTCAGTGACAGCTGACAACTGCAGCAAACTTACCATGTACATGTACATGTATACATATAGAGGCCTACATGTACAATTCACCTAAACAGAAAACTCATTCATTTGCCATAATTTGGAGAAAAATTAATATTTCTTCTCAAAAATAGCACAGGTACATCCTCTAATCATAAGAAATATGTGTACCAAGTTTCATAATCATCCAATGACAGCTGACAACTGCAGCAAACATACCATGTACATGTACATGTATATATGTAGAGGCCTACATGTACAATTTATCTAAACACAAAACCCATTCATTTGCCATAATTTGGAGAAAAATTAATATTTCTTCTCAAAAATAGCACAGGTACATCCTCTAATCATAAGAAACATGTGTACCAAGTTTCATAATCATCCAATGACAGCTGACAACTGCAACAAACTTTCTAAGTACAGATGTACATGTGCACTTCAGCTAAACGCAAAACTCTATCATAGGGATTTTAACATTGGAGCACCCCAGGGGCATACCCACCCCCCATATTTTTTTTATTTTTTTAATATTTTTTCTAATTTTTCTAGATTTTTTTTTAATTAGCTAAACCAAAAACCTTATTATTTCCAGGCAGGGGATACCGACACCGACACCGACGACGACATCCTCTACCCCCTCACAATATCTCCCGTTTACTTCGTAAGGCGAGATAAAAAGGCCAATCAAATGTCTACAATATTGTATTTTATTCAAATTGAGGCTTCCGGCCCCTAAACTGTTGAAGACTGATAGGCTATGTATTTTTCATTTGATCTTGAACTCAAGCACAAAATATGTCATTTTTAAAATGCAGAAATTCCGTTAATTTGGCAGTGAAAATGATGTATTTTCAGTTTGTGGAAAAATTTCCTGTGTATTTTGTATTTTGAATGAGGTTTTTGAGATTTTTCAATCGTCGATTTTGTTCGCTAGTGCAACCGGTTTCTCATGAGCCATTAGTTTCCACATTCGCTGTAATTATACCAAGTTCCCTGCAAATTTTTGTTTTGTTTGGAGACGCGGAAATTATCGAAAAACGATAAAATATACAAAATTACAATATAATTACTAAGTCGTATAACTAAGCTATGAATGGTCATATTCTGATCAATGAAATATGCTCAGTTTCAGTATGATTTCAAATTGCCTAATATTTGTGTTGCGCATAATTAATACATCGTTATTTTTACGTAGAACTACTGCGCATGTTTTACTTCAACTTCTGTTGTTGTTTTTATGCGGCAAATAGCAACCAGCGACTCGTACATTGAACATCAAGGGGACAGGCCGTGATATTGGCTGGTGGCTAGGATACCTTATGGTGATTTATAAGTAGATGTATTTATATCTAATTGATGAGATAACTCTGAAGTACGATTGTAAATGATAACAGTAATTGTTGAAAATTGGAATAGGCCTTTACTAAATCATTATGGCAGTGAACTGAAATATGTTCATGTACGTGATCATATTGTTTGAATCGCCACATCTGTGACATGCGAGTGGCTTTCACCGCTGTCATAGTTTCGCATCAGAACCCAGCTGCAGTTTTTGATTAACCAGTATTACTCGCGCAATATCGTTTGCGCAGCTTCCTTTGGGCATATCCGGTTTACATGTACACTATATATTTTGTGCGTATACTTTATATTTACGTCAAATTTATACATTTATTTTTATTTTCAAAAAATATTTATATATATTTTTTTTGAAATTAACTTTATATATAGGCCCTATTTATATCGTTTTATATACATTTACAAAATATATATATATTTTAAACTAAACTATATTTGCCAAAAGTCACTTTATATTTTGGTTTTAACTATATATTTGTGTTTGACAATATTGTCACAAACGGCGACTTTATATTTTGGTTTTACCTCTATATATTTGTGTCTGACAATATTGTCACAAACGGCGACTTTATATTTTGGTTTTGCCTCTATATATTTGTCGTTGACAAACGGCGCCTCATAAGAATGCGTCAAATCGCTCAATTCTCGCTGTCTCGTTCCGTCGCGTTTTCATTTCCAAGCTGTCCAAACGTGGAAGCGAGAATGAGTCAAGTGGTCGATTCACGCATTCTCGCTCCGTCGTTCCCTCTCGTTTTTACAAGGCAGGAATGCGAGAACGTGAGTGCATATCGTCTCCCATAGGCTACACATACCACGTTTGTGTTATCCGCAGAACAGAGAGGATTGGTCGAAAACGGCGTTTGCTTTGGAGATATTATGAACTCACTTAACAGCTATTTATGCAGAATTTAAACAAGCAACCGAAAAAAGCGAGAAAAAAAATATATATTTAAAACTAGAGCCTTAGGCACTGAAACGGGGCTATTAAAATGTCACTATAGGCAGTTGGAATAATTCCACTAACTCTTTAGACGTTTCATCCCATGGCGAAGAGAAACAAAATTTGTACAGTCTCACACAATTCGCTCAACAATAATCTCTGAAGAAATAGTACAATTGTACATGTACATGTATATATTGAAAAAAAAAGGACTTGTAACAGATGGGACAAACTCCTTATTTATTATGAAACTAATTTAATGATATGATAAATAATGTCTTCTCTGCATGTTACCAATATTTGTGAAATATTTTACTTCTTCAGCAGAGGATTATAGAAAGCATATCCATCAGCAGTAAATGACAAAAATTCAGTATTGGGATACAATGTCAAATTCTTATCATCAGATGGACTAGAACTACGCTGGGATTCGTCCTCCCATAACATCATATTATATACATGTACTTCCTGCTGTCAGTTAAATAGTACAACCCCCCGGTTTTGGAGGTTACAGGTGATAAAGTAAACACTGAATTACTCTGGTCATGGAGTTTACAAATGCTCCAAACACGTAGGTCAATTATATTTAAACAGGATGCCTGCAATTGGCCCTATACAGCCAAGTGAACAGAGCTATTGACCTGGGTCATGCTTTTGTATGCACTTCCACCTGGTATAGGGGGTTCACTGGAGGGGATGAGTAGTAGTGTCTACTGAAAAATGGTCCCATTGACCTCTTTGCATTTAAATGACCTCAAAAATTTGCATATTGGAGAGAAAATCTACCTCCCAACACAGAAGAGTTCCAATTGTTACCTTTCTAGGGGGAGGTAACCCCAGGTCACTATAGTTCCGGCAAAGGGGCCCTGGGCATGTATTCTTCCGCGGTGATGCGGTCTGGCGGTGATGCGGTCGCGGAAAAAAGCTTCCGCTGAGAAAAAGTAGTTCCCACACTTCAAATACGCTGCATGGTCCGATTGGGTCGTGTGAGGTCTCAATGTGAAGCATTTGTGAAGGGGCATCTGGTGGGCTGGATGTGGGGTTGAAATAGCGTCATTCTGCGCATGCGCGGTGGACCAAGGGTATGAAAATAGGCGTTTTGGGGTCTAGGGCAGCCACTAATGGTCCGATAGAGTTGAGTGAGGTATCAATATGAAGCCTATGGGAGGGGGCATCCGATGGGGTGGGTATGGGGTTGGAATATCGTCATTCTGCGCATGCGCGGTAGATCAAGGGTATGGAATAGACGTTTTTGGACCTAGGGAAGGCCATAATGGGCCGATGGAGTCGTATGAGGTATCAATGTGAAGCATAGGTGAGGGGACATCTGATTGGACTAGTGTCCCGGTCGTTGTCAACATTCTGCGCATGCACAGACAGGGAATTGTGGCAAAAGGGTATGGAAATAGACGTTTTGGTGTCTAGGGGAGCCCCTAATGGTCCGATTGGGTCGAGTGAGGTATTAATGTGAAGCCTATGGGAGGGGGCATCCGATGGGGTGGGTGTGGGGGTGAAATAGCGGCATTCTGCGCATGCGCGGTAGACCAAATGTATGGAAATAGACGTTTTGGGATCTAGGGGAGCCCCTAATGGGCCGATAGAGTCGTATGAGGTATCACTGTGAAGCATTCGTAAAGGGGCATCCGCCTGGGCTAGTGGCTCGGGCGTTTTCAACACTCTGCGCATGCGCGAACAGGGAATTGTGGGAAAATGGTATAGAAATAGACGTTTTGGGGTCTGGGTGGGCCACTATTGATCCTATGGAGTCGTATGAGGTATCAATGTGAAGCATTCGTAATGGAGCATCCACCTGGACTAGTATCTCGGCCGTTGTCAACATTCTGCGCATGCGCAGACAGGGAATTGTGGGAAAAGGGCATTGGAATGGACATTTTGGGATCTATTTGGGCCCCTGGTCGTCCGATGGGGTCGAGTGAGGTATCGTTGTACAGGATACGTGAGGGGGCATCCGCCTGGACTAGTATGACGTGAAAAGGACGCCATTCTGCGCATGCGCAGTAGACAAAGTGTATGGAATAGATGTTTTAGGGTCTAGGTGGGTCCCTAGTGGTCCGATGCAGTTGAGTGAGGTATCAATGTAAAGCAGTCGTGAAGCGGAACACGGACTTTACCCCTAAAATAGGGCAAAACACCTATCAACCCTAGCCAAAAGGGCTAATATCGGTCCCCGGGCTTATTGGGACCTGCCTATCAAGTCAATGGGGAGGGTGCATGTAAAAATAGGATTTTGCCCCCGAAAATATAAAAAGCGGAAAGCGGACTTTACCCCTAAAATAGGGGAAAACACCTATCAACCCCATCCCAATTTCGGAGCTCGAAGAGCTCCGGAGATCCGAGTTCCAAGAGCTCCAGAGCTCCGAATTCCAAGAGCTCTGGAGCTCCGACGCCACCACCGGGCGTTGACGGGCGAGTGAGTGAGTGAGTGAGTGAAGCGTGCACAACGCCCGTCTTAACGCATGGACGCACTAACGACGGTGAGTGAGTGAGTGAGTGAGTGAGTGGGATCCTACTGGACTAATGTAACGTCCGTTTCCATCATTTTGCGCATGCGCAGTATGGCAGTCGTATATAAAGCAGGCATTTTGGGGATTCGTGGAGGTTTGTTGAGTGGTTGACCATCCCTGGCCAAATGGATCGTGTGGGGTATCAGTGTGAAGCTCTCGTAGGAAAAGTGGAAATTGCCCCTCATTTGTGGGGCGCTCACTTCCGGTTGTGTGGGGCGCTGCCCTCAGCCAATCAGAAGCGAGTATTTTGACCCGGTGCATTATGGGACATATCCAAGATGGCGGCGTCTGCCTTCTGGTTCAAGATGGCGGCACGTCCGGTGTCGAAAACTGACCATTTTGTCGGAATGTGGTCATCTGGTGTCGAAAACTGGACCTTGTATGGGTCCCGCCTATTGGTCCGAATGCGTCCTGTCGGGTGTCATCTTGTAGTTCTTGGAGTGCAGACCACGATTTGAAGGATGTTCACGTCATCTGTGATGTCATTGGTGACGTCATCAGTGGGAGTAGTAGCCAAAGTGGGCATTTTGGAGCAGTGAAAGAAGATATTTGGTGTAGAGATGGGCCACCCTTGGTTCGAATGTGTCGAGGGAAGTGTCACCTTGCAGTTCTCGGGGTGTAGAATCCATTTGGGGGATGTCCAGAGCATCTGTGACGTCATCGGTGACGTCATCAGTACGAGTAGTAGCGAAAAGAAAATGTTTTATAATTGGCTCAGTGCCAATTTTTCCCAACGATTTGGACTGATCAGGGACACATGTTCATTCCTATATTTACAGACACTACCACCATCACCACCACCACCACCACACACACACCACCACCACCACCAACGCCACCACCGGGCGTTGACGGGCGTCAACGCCCGGTGGTGGTGGTGGTAGCTCCCGTGTGGCAGAGCTCTTGGATCGGAGGTCTTGGAGTTCAAAGTTTGTGGAGCTCAGAGCTCGGAAATGACGTCATCGCATGCATGCGCGCGTACCTGTGGTGCACCCTGTACCCTATAGCCCGTAGGGAATATGGTACACCAGGGTGCGGGTGCACCACAGGTACGCGCGCATGCATGCGATGACTTCATTTCGAAGCTCTGAGCTCCACAAGCTTTGAGCTCCAAGACCTCCGATCCAAGAGCTCTGCCACACAAGAGCTACCACGACCACCACCGGGCGTTGACGCCCGTCAACGCCCGGTGGTGGCGTTGGTGGTGGTGATGGTGGTGGTGTGCGGTGGTGGTGGTGGTGTGTGGTGGTGGTGGTGGTAGTGTCTGTAAATATAGGAATGAACATGTGTCCCTCATCAGTCCAAATCGTGGGGAAAAATTGGCACTGATCCAATCATAAAACATTTTCTTTTCGCTACTACTCGTACTGATGACGACACCGATGACGTCACAGATACAGATGAACACATTCCGACAAAATGGTCAGTTTGCGACACCGGACGTGCCGCCATCTTGAACCAGAAGGCAGACGCCGCCATCTTGGATATGTCCCATAATGCACCGGGTCAAAATACTCGCGTCTGATTGGCAGAGGGCAGCGCCCCACACAACCGGAAGTGAGCGCCCCACAAATGAGGGGCAATTTCCGCTTTTCCTACGAGAGCTTCACACTGATACCCCACATGATCCATGATTCCTATATTTACAGACACTACCACCACCACCACCACCACCACCACCACACACACACCACCACCACCATCGCACACCACCACCACCACCAACGCCACCACCGGGCGTTGACGGGCGTCAACGCCCGGTGGTGGTGGTGGTAGCTCCCGTGTGGCAGAGCTCTTGGATCGGAGGTCTTGGAGTTCAAAGTTTGTGGAGCTCAGAGCTCGGAAATGACGTCATCGCATGCATGCGCGCGTATCTGTGGTGCACCCTGTACCCTATAGCCCGTAGGGAATAGGGTACACCAGGGTGCGGGTGCACCACAGGTACGCGCGCATGCATGCGATGACTTCATTTCCGAGCTCTGAGCTCCAAAAGCTTTGCGCTCCAAGACCTCCGATCCAAGAGCTCTGCCACACAAGAGCTACCACGACCACCACCGGGCGTTGACGCCCGTCAACGCCCGGTGTCTGTGTCTGTAAATATAGGAATGAACATGTGTCCCTCATCAGTCCAAATCGTGGGGAAAAATTGGCACTGAGCCAATTATAAAACATTTTCTTTTCGCTACTACTCGTACTGATGACGTCACCGATGACAAAAATGGTCAGTTTGCGACACCGGACGTGCCGCCATCTTGAACCAGAAGGCAGACGCCGCCATCTTGGATATGTCCCATAATGCACCGGGTCAAAATACTCGCGCCCCACACAACCGGAAGTGAGCGCCCCACAAATGAGGGGCAATTTCCACTTTTCCTACGAGAGCTTCACACTGATACCCCACATGATCCATGATTCCTATATTTACAGACACTAACACCACCACCACCACCACCACCACCACCACCACACACACCACCACCACCACCGCACACCACCACCACCACCACCAACGCCACCACCGGGCGCTGACGGGCGTCAACGCCCGGTGGTGGTGGTGGTAGCTCCCGTGTGGCAGAGCTCTTGGATCGGAGGTCTTGGTGTTCAAAGCTTGTGGAGCTCAGAGCTCGGAATGACGTCATCGCATGCATGCGCGCGTATCTGTGGTGCACCCTGTACCCTATAGCCCGTAGGGAATAGGGTACACCAGGGTGCGGCTGCACCACAGGTACGCGCGCATGCATGCGATGACTTCATTTCCGAGCTCTGAGCTCCATAAGCTTTGAGCTCCAAGACCTCCGATCCAAGAGCTCTGCCACACGGGAGCTACCACCACCACCACCGGGCGTTGACGCCCGTCAACGCCCGGTGGTGGCGTTGGTGGTGGTGATGGTGGTGGTGTGCGGTGGTGGTGGTGGTGTGTGGTGGTGGTGGTGGTGGTAGTGTCTGTAAATATAGGAATGAACATGTGTCCCTCATCAGTCCAAATCGTGGGGAAAAATTGGCACTGATCCAATCATAAAACATTTTCTTTTCGCTACTACTCGTACTGATGACGACACCGATGACGTCACAGATACAGATGAACACATTCCGACAAAATGGTCAGTTTGCGACACCGGACGTGCCGCCATCTTGAACCAGAAGGCAGACGCCGCCATCTTGGATATGTCCCATAATGCACCGGGTGAAAATACTCGCTTCTGATTGGCTGAGGGCAGCGCCCCACACAACCAGAAGTGAGCGCCCCACAAATGAGGGGCAATTTCCACTTTTCCTACGAGAGCTTCACACTGATACCCCACATGATCCATGATTCCTATATTTACAGACACTACCACCACCACCACCACCACCACCACCACCGTAGGGAATAGGGTACACCAGGGTGCGGGTGCACCACAGGTACGCGCGCATGCATGCGATGACGTCATTTCCGAGCTCTGAGCTCCACAAGCTTTGAGCCCGAAGACCTCCGTTCCAAGAGCTCTGCCACACGAGAGCTACAACCACCACCACCGGGCGTTGACGCTGACGCCCGTCAACGCCCGGTGGTGGCGTTGGTGGTGGTGATGGTGGTGGTGTGCGGTGGTGGTGGTGGTGGTGGTGGTAGTGTCTGTAAATATAGGAATGAACATGTGTCCCTCATCAGTCCAAATCGTGGGGGAAAATTTGCACTGAGCCAATTATAAAACATTTTCTTTTCGCTACTACTCAGATGCAGATGACCACATTCCGACAAAATGGTCAGTTTGCGACACCGGACGTGCCCCCATCTTGAACCAGAAGGCAGACGCCGCCATCTTGGATATGTCCCATAATGCACCGGGTCAAAATCCTCGCTTCTGATTGGCCGAGGGCAGCGCCCTACACAACCGGAAGTGAGCTCCCCACAAATGAGGGGCAATTTCCACTTTTCCTACGAGAGCTTCACACTGATACCCCACATGATCCATTTGACCAGGGATGGTCAACCACTCAACAAACCTCCACGAATCCCCAAAATGCCTGCTTTATATACGACTGCCATACTGCGCATGCGCAAAATGATGGAAACGGACGTTACATTAGTCCAGTAGGATCCCACTCACTCACTCACTCACTCACTCACTCACTCTCTCGTCAACGTCCGGTGTTGGCGTCGGAGCTCCGGAGCTCTTGGAACTCGGAGCTCTTGGAGCTCCGAAATTGAGATAGGGTTGATAGGTGTTTTCCCCTATTTTAGGGGTAAAGTCCGCTTTCCGCTTTTTATATTTTCGGGGCAAAATCCTAATTTTACATCCACCCTCCCCATTGACTTGATAGGCAGGTCCCAATAAGCCCGGGGACCGATATTAGCCCTTTTGGCTAGGGTTGATAGGTGTTTTGCCCTATTTTAGGGGTAAAGTCCGTGTTCAGCTTTTATATTTTCGGGACAAAATCCTAATTTTACATGCACCCACCCATGACTGGATGCTCCTTCACGACTGCTTTACATTGATACCTCACTCAACTGCATCGGACCACTAGGGACCCACCTAGAGCCTAAAACGTCTATTTCCATACACTTTGTCTACTACGCATGCGCAGAATGACGTCAGTTCCACGTCATACTAGTCCAGGCGGATGCCCCCTCACGTATCCTGTACAACGATACCTCACTCGACCCCATCGGACGACCAGGGGTCCAAATAGATCCCAAAATGTCCATTCCAATGCCCTTTTCCCACAATTCCCTGTCTGTGCATGCGCAGAATGTTGACAACGGCCGAGACACTAGTCCAGGTGGATACTCCATTACGAATGCTTCACACTGATACCTCATACGGCTCTATAGGACCAATAGTGGGCCACCCAGACCCCAAAACGTCTATTTCCATACCATTTCCCCACAATTCCCTGTTTGCGCATGCGCAGAGTGTTGACAACGCCCGAGCCACTACTCCAGGCGGATGCCCCTTTACGAATGCTTCACAGTGATACCTCATACGACTCTATCAGCCCATTAGGGGCTCCCCTAGATCCCAAAACGTCTATTTCCATACCCTTGGTCTACCGCGCATGCGCAGAATGGCGTTATTTCAACCCCACATCTACCCCATCGGATGCCCCCTCCCATAGGCTTCACATTGATACCTCACTCGACCCAATCGGACCATCAGGGGCTCCCCTAGACACCAAAACGTCTATTTCCATACCCTTTTTCCCACAATTGCCTGTCTGCGCATGCGCAGAATGTTGACAACGACCGGGACACTAGTCCAGTCAGATGTCCCCTCCCCTATGCTTCACATTGATTCCTCATACGACTCCATCGACCCATTAGGGCCTTCCCTAGGTCCAAAAACGTCTATTCCATACACTTGGTCTACCGCGCATGCGCAGAATGACGATATTCCAACCCCATACCCACCCCATCGGATGCCCCCTCACATAGGCTTCATATTGATACCTCACTCAACTCCATCGGACCATTAGTGGCTGCCCTAGACCCCAAAACGTCTATTTCCATACCCTTGGTCCACCGCGCATGCGCAGAATGACGCTATTTCAACCCCAGACCCAGGCCACCAGATGCCCTTTCACAAATGCTTCACATTGATACCTCACACGACCCAATCGGACCATGCAGCGTATTTGAAGTGTGGGAACGACTTTTTCTCCGCGGAAGCTTTTTTCCGCGACCGCATCACCGCCAGACCGCATCACCGCGGAAGAATACATGCCCAGGGCCCCTTTGCCGGAACTATAGTGACCTGGGGTACCTCCCCCTAGAAAGGTAACAATTGGAACTCTTCTGTGTTGGGAGGTAGATTTTCTCTCCAATCTGCAAATTTTTGAGGTCATTTAAGTGCAAAGAGGTCAATGGGACCATTTTTCAGTAGACACTACTACTGGGGTGTGTGTATAAATCCCCAAGTTACATACTGTGAATACAAATCTTGCAAGAATGGAGGCCTAGAAAATTAGGATTTCTTGCCAACGTGGTAAACTTATAAGTATGCCTTAAATTATGTTCTTCTGCATATAGTGTGTGTACTGGATAAAGTTTTTATCAGCCAGCGATTTATGACATCCTCTCAGGAAAACACTCTACGGCAACCCCAGAATGGTATCCATATTGTATTCATGCTCTAAAACAGAAAAACTCTGAGAAATTGACATCTGAGCATACTAGAGTATATCAGAAAATATTTAACTTCACTAATATACACCTGGTGGTGCAAAATATAGTCAAAATAGTTGACCAAACTATCTGCAGTAGCTGATTAACTTGACGACTCTTTTCTTCTGCTCTTCCTCTCAAAGCCTAAAGCAGTTCAATAATAAACAACCAGTCACCCTGGCAACGGCACTACTTGTGCTCAAGTTTTCTCTCGGTATTAGAACAGGACCATTAGACCCTACGGGTCTACATCGCCCAGTGGAAAAATAATATATTTTAGTAATACTGTACTACATCAAAATGGTGATAATGACTGCACTTCCGTATTCGCTGTTTTACTGAACTTTTAAACTAATATAATATAATATAATACCATCTGAACACAGAAGGTTATGGCCCCTGCGGTCCTCACTCCTCTGCTGAATCGCTTCTCCAAGTACTGAAAACGAGAAGGGAAAGTATATTAAAACTTAGGTCACCATGGTTACTGGTCAATATCCTGCATGGCAGCCTCGTCTACCTGTGTCAGTAACACAGTACTCGAGCTTTCTGAACTTTCCGTTCCGATCATACATACTCTCGCACTCTCGGAACTTTCCGTTTGGATCATGGTGGAGACTGTCGAGCAAACTCGAGGGACAAATATATAGAAGAATGTTGGCATTTTTTGCCGGTATCTGATATTTCGGCAAATAAAAAAATATTAGGCAAGACAGGGAGGAGGGGGGGGGGGAGTTATAGAAACGGATACCGGCCGTGAACCACTGCCGCATGCGAGGAGACAGTCAGCGGATGTACGGTAATTCGGGTAGCATGCCTTGGAGATCACTGTAAGAACCGTCATTTTCTCCCCCCAATAGATGTCTGTCACTATCAATAAATGTTCCATTCTCATGGTTATCTAGTGTGTCAAAAAGTGTAATTGATTGGTTTTAACTTTAAAGCATTTCAATGAATTGAAATGTCCCCAAAATGGACACATGTATACTTTGGATAAGGCGAAAATGAATGGCCTTAACACTCGTAAACAGATCAAGTTATATAAATCACAGTGCACATGTACCACACGTGTGTCTGTCACAAATGCGCCCAGTTCCCTTTCAAGGAAGAAAAATTATTGCATTCACTAAAGAAATCTGTAGGGTTTGATTTTTATATTTTTTATTTTTTTTTCTAACAGGATTAAACTGATGCAATTGTGACTACTCGTGGGTTTTCACACAAATACTCCGTAATATTGTATAAGAAAACGATGTATATACCGAGACCGACGTGTTGAACTATATACACAGGTGGTACCAGTGCACTTCTACACAAAAGAATAATAAATTCGTCCGCTTTTATACATTTCAGTCTCATGTCATACTGCACTGATAGTTCCATTGTGTAGGTTGTTACAGGGTTTATTATCACAAGAAAAATATTTTCGTGCAGCACGTAGTCCAGTTCTCAGGGAATGTGGATATGGTTGCTTTGCAGCGAGTTGTAGAAAGCATGACCACCTGACATTGAGATTGGAATTACAAATAGGACTGGATGACGTTTTGTATTTCATTAAAGAATTGCTTAAAATAAAACTATTTGAGCGTCAAATAAATTCAGCGTATCAGTTCATTTCAAGTCACGTTTCTTTCTGTAGAATTCGGTTGAAAATTCTCTCTAAATTTAGTGGCCGGAACCCGGTCAACAGAAGAAATGTCATTTCACTTTCCAGGTTCGACATATGTGTGATTCCCCCTCCTCCTACCCCGCAGGTTTCTCATCAGTCGTCAGTTGCATGCATGTGTACTATGAATTCCTTCGAAAGAGATCACCAATACTGATAAAATAGGTCCCAGACAGATGGACAGACTGTTATAAATCCCACCGTAAATTCACAGTTAAATGTACTGGCAGAAAAGGTGCTGTAAAATCACGTTAGTAGTAGTATAAACCCGGAAATGTTAACATTGACCTCATTTTTGTCCCTACCGGGTAAAATTTAAGGGGGTACTTGGTCGATGGGGAGGAAAACTACCTCCAACACAGAAGAGTGTGGGGAGGTAACTCTTGATGCACTTTTGTGATTTTTGGCAAATGCCGGGTTATCTTCCCTGATTCGAACATTTGCATATTAAATCTGTACAGGAAAATGCCTGTATGGACTATGGATGGTCCGATTGGGTCGTATGAGGTATCAATGTAAAGGATTCGTGAAGGGGCATCTGATGGGCTGGATGTGGGGTTGAAATATCGTCATTCTGCGCATGCACGGTGGACCAAGGATATGGAAATAGACGTTTTGGGATCTAGGGGAGTCACTATTGGGCCGATGGAGTAGAGTGAGGTATCAATGTGAAGCATTCGTGAAGGGGTATCTGATGGGCTGGGTGTGTGGTTGAAATAGCGTCATTCTGCGCATGCGCGGTGGACCAAGGGTATGGAAATAGACGTTTTAGGATATAGGGGAGCCACTAATGGTCCGATGGGGTCGAGTGAGGTATCAATGTGAAGCATTCGTAAAGAGGCATCCGGCGGGTGGGTGTGGGGTTGGAATATCGGCATTCTGCGCATGCGCAGACAGGGAATTGTGGGAAAAGGGTATGGAAATAGACGTTTTGGGATCTAGGGGAGCCCCTAATGGGCCTATGGAGTCGTATGAGGTATCAATGTGAAGCACACATGAGGGGGCATCCCCCTGGACTAGTGTCTCGGCCGTGGTCAACAGTCTGCGCATGCGCAGACAAGGAATTATGGGAAAAGGGTATGGAAATAGAAGTTTTGGGATCTAGGGGGGCCCCTAATGGGCCGATGGAGTCGTATGAGGTATCAATGTGAAGCACACATGAGGGGACATCTGACTGGACTAGTGGCTCGGGCGTTGTCACCAATCTGCACATGCGCAGACAGGGAATTGTGGGAAAAGGGTATGGACATAGACGTTTTGGGGTCGACATGGGCCACTATGGGTCCTATGGAGTCGTATGAGGTATCCATGTGAAGCATTCGTGAAGGCGCATCCGACGGGGTGGGTGGCACGTGGAACTGACGTCATTCTGAGCATGCGCAGTAGACCAAGAGTATGAAAATAGACGTTTTGGGATCTAGGGGAGCCCCTAGTGGGCCGATTGGGTCGAGTGAGGTATCCATGTGAAGCACACATGAGGGAGCATCCGCCTGCACTAGCGTTTGGTCCGTGTTTAACATTCTGCGCATGCGCAGACAGGGAATTGTGGGAAAAGGGTATGGAAATAGACGTTTTCGGGTCCACATGGGCTACTATGGGTCCGATGGAGTCGTATGAGGTCTTATTTTGAAGCTCTCGTGAAGGGGCATCTTCCTGGACTAGTGTGTCGTCCGTGTTCTACATTCTGCGCATGCGCAGACAGGGAATTGTGGGAAAAGGGTATGGAAATAGACGTCTTGTGGTCTAGGTGAGTCCCTATTGGGCCTATGGGGTCGAGTGAGGTATCGTTGTGCAGGATACGTGAGGGGGCATCCGCCTGGACTATTGTCTCGACCGTTGTCACCATTCTGCGCGTGCGCAGACAGGGAATTGTGGGAAAAGTGTATTGGAAGGAACGTTTTGGGGTCTAGGTGGGCCACTAATGGTATGATTGAGTCGAATGAGGTATCAATTTGATGCATACGTGAGGGAGCCTCCGCCTGGGTGGATGGGTGTTAGGAATATCGTCATTCTGTGCATGCGCAGGCAGGCCGTAGTATGGAAATAGACATTTTGAGGCCGATATGCACCACTATTGGTCCGAATGTGTCTAGGGAAGTGTTATTTTGTAGCTCTTGGGGTGTAGACCACGACTTGAAGGGATGTCCACGTCACCTGTGACGTCACTGGTGACGTCATCAGTGAGAGTAGTAGCGAAAACGGGAGTTTCGGAGGTGCGATGGAGTGCATTTGGAGTAGATAACGGCCTATTTTTCCATCCAACTACCTGGTAGAGTTACCTGTGAGTGTGAGTGTATGCGCAAATCAGTCCAAATCGTGGGGAAAAAATTGGCACTGAGCCAATTATAAAGCATGTTCTTTCGCTACTACTCGTACTGATGACGTCACCGATGACGTCACAGATGCTGTGGACATCCCTCAAATGGAGTCTACGCCCCGAGAACTGCAAGATGACACTTCCCTCGACACATTCGAACCAAGGGTGGTCCATCTCTACACCAAATACCTTCTTTCACTGCCCCAAAATGCCCACTTTGGCTACTACTCCTACTGATGACTTCACCAATGACATCACAGATGACGTGAACATCCCTCAAATCGTGGTCTGCACCCCGGGAACTACAAGATGACACCCCACAGGACGCATTCGGACCAATAATGGTCCATCTCTACACCAAATTAGGCGGGACCCATACAAGGTCCAGTTTTCGACACCAGATGACCACATTCTGCCAAAATGGTCAATTTTCGACCCCGCACGTGACGCCATCTTGAACCAGAAGGCAGACGCCGCCATCTTGAATATGTCCCATAATGCACCGGGTCAAAATACTCGCTTCTGATTGGCTGAGGGCAGCGTCCCACACAACCGGAAGTGAGCGCCCACAAATGAGAGGCAATTTCCACTTTTCCTACGAGAGCTTCACACTGATACCCCACACGGTCCACCCGGGATGGTCAACCACTCAACAAACTTCCACGAATCCCCCAAATGCCTGCTTTCTATACGACGGCCAGACTGCGCATGCGCAAAATGATGAAAACGGCCAATACATTAGTCCAGTCGGATCCCACTCACTCACTCACTCACTCACTCACTCACTCACTCACTCACTCACTCACTCACTCACCGTCGTTATTGCGTCCATGCGTTACGACGGGCGTTGGGGACGCCTCACGAGCGTTGTGCACGCCTCACTCACTCACTCACTCACTCACTCACACGCGCGCATACACTCACACTCACAGGTCGGAGCTCCGGAGCTCTTGGAGCTCCGGAGCTCTTGGAACTCGGCGCTCCGGAGCTCTTGGAGCTCCTTTCTGAGCTCTTGGAGCTCTGAGCTTCGGAGCTCCGGAGCTCCGAAGTGCAAAATGAACCCCTTTTATAGCGAAAAACTTGGCACTGACTCACTCACTCACTCACACACCGTCGTTAATACGTCCATGCGTTAAGACGGGCGTTGGGGACGCCTCACGGGCGTTGTGCACGCCTTACTCACTCACTCACTCACTCACTCACACACTCACTCACTCACTCACTCACTCACTCACTCACTCACACGCGCATACACTCACACTCACAGGTAATTCTACCAGGTAGTTGGATGGAAAAATAGGCCGTTATCTACTCCAAATGCACTTCATCGCACCTCCGAAACTCCCGCTTTTGCTACTAGTCTCACTGATGACGTCACCAGTGACGTCACAGGTGACGTGGACATCCCTTCAAGTCGTGGTCTACACCCCAAGAGCTACAAAATAACACTTCCCTAGACACATTCGGACCAATAGTGGTGCATATCGGCCTCAAAATGTCTATTTCCATACTACGGCCTGCCTGCGCATGCGCAGAATGACGATATTCCTAACACCCATCCACCCAGGCGGAGGCGCCCTCACGTATGCATCAAATTGATACCTCATTCGACTCAATCATACCATTAGTGGCCCACCTAGACCCCAAAACGTTCCTTCCAATACACTTTTCTCACAATTCCCTGTCTGCGCACGCGCAGAATGGTGACAACGGTCGAGACACTAGTCCCGGCGGATGCCCCCTCACGTATCCTGCACAGCGATACCTCACTCGACCCCATAGACCCAATAGGGACTCACCTAGGCAACAAAACGTCTATTTCCATACCCTTTTCCCACAATTCCCTGTCTGCGCATACGCAGAATGTAGAACACGGACGACACACTCGCCCAGGAGGATGCCCCTTCACGAGAGTTTCAAAATAAGACCTCATACGACTCCATCGGACCCATAGTAGCTCCCCTAGACCCGAAAACGTCTATTTCCATACCCTTTTCCCACAATTCCCTGTCTGCGCCTGCGCAGAATGTCAAACACGGAACAGGGGGGGGGGGGAGTTATAGAAACGGATACCGGCCGTGAACCACTGCCGCATGCGAGGAGACAGTCAGCGGATGTACGGTAATTCGGGTAGCATGCCTTGGAGATCACTGTAAGAACCGTCATTTTCTCCCCCCAATAGATGTCTGTCACTATCAATAAATGTTCCATTCTCATGGTTATCTAGTGTGTCAAAAAGTGTAATTGATTGGTTTTAACTTTAAAGCATTCAATGAATTGAAATGTCCCCAAAATGGACACATGTATACTTTGGATAAGGCGAAAATGAATGGCCTTAACACTCGTAAACAGATCAAGTTATATAAATCACAGTGCACATGTACCACACGCGTGTCTGTCACAAATGCGCCCAGTTCCCTTTCAAGGAAGAAAAATTATTGCATTCACTAAAGAAATCTGTAGGGTTTGATTTTTATATTTTTTATTTTTTTTGCTAACAGGATTAAACTGATGCAATTGTGACTACTCGTGGGTTTTCACACAAATACTCCGTAATATTGTATGAGAAAACGATGTATATACCGAGACCGACGTGTTGAACTATATACACAGGTGGTACCAGTGCACTTCTACACAAAAGAATAATAAATTCGTCCGCTTTTATACATTTCAGTCTCATGTCATACTGCACTGATAGTTCCATTGTGTAGGTTGTTACAGGGTTTATTATCACAAGAAAAATATTTTCGTGCAGCACGTAGTCCAGTTCTCAGGGAATGTGGATATGGTTGCTTTGCAGCGAGTTGTAGAAAGCATGACCACCTGACATTGAGATTGGAATTACAAATAGGACTGGATGACGTTTTGTATTTCATTAAAGAATTGCTTAAAATAAAACTATTTGAGCGTCAAATAAATTCAGCGTATCAGTTCATTTCAAGTCACGTTTCTTTCTGTAGATTCGGTTGAAAATTCTCTCTAAATTTAGTGGCCGGAACCCGGTCAACAGAAGAAATGTCATTTCACTTTCCAGGTTCGACATATGTGTGATTCCCCCTCCTCCTACCCCGCAGGTTTCTCATCGATCGTCAGTTGCATGCATGTGTACTATGAATTTGAAGAGGCTATATTTTATATGTAATCCTTCGAAAGAGATCACCAATACTGATAAAATAGGTCCCAGACAGATGGACAGACTGTTATAAATCCCACCGTAAATTCACAGTTAAATGTACTGGCAGAAAAGGTGCTGTAAAATCACGTTAGTAGTAGTATAAACCCGGAAATGTTAACATTGACCTCATTTTTGTCCCTACCGGGTAAAATTTAAGGGGGTACTTGGTCGATGGGGAGGAAAACTACCTCCAACACAGAAGAGTGTGGGGAGGTAACTCTTGATGCACTTTTGTGATTTTTGGCAAATGCCGGGTTATCTTCCCTGATTCGAACATTTGCATATTAAATCTGTACAGGAAAATGCCTGTATGGACTATGGATGGTCCGATTGGGTCGTATGAGGTATCAATGTAAAGGATTCGTGAAGGGGCATCTGATGGGCTGGATGTGGGGTTGAAATATCGTCATTCTGCGCATGCACGGTGGACCAAGGATATGGAAATAGACGTTTTGGGATCTAGGGGAGTCACTATTGGGCCGATGGAGTAGAGTGAGGTATCAATGTGAAGCATTCGTGAAGGGGTATCTGATGGGCTGGGTGTGGGGTTGAAATAGCGTCATTCTGCGCATGCGCGGTGGACCAAGGGTATGGAAATAGACGTTTTAGGATATAGGGGAGCCACTAATGGTCCGATGGGGTCGAGTGAGGTATCAATGTGAAGCATTCGTAAAGAGGTATCCGGCGGGTGGGTGTGGGGTTGGAATATCGGCATTCTGCGCATGCGCAGACAGGGAATTGTGGGAAAAGGGTATGGAAATAGACGTTTTGGGATCTAGGGGAGCCCCTAATGGGCCTATGGAGTCGTATGAGGTATCAATGTGACGCACACATGAGGGGGCATCCCCCTGGACTAGTATCTCCGCCGTGGTCAACAGTCTGCGCATGCGCAGACAAGGAATTATGGGAAAAGGGTATGGAAATAGAAGTTTTGGGATCTAGGGGGGCCCCTAATGGGCCGATGGAGTCGTATGAGGTATCAATGTGAAGCACACATGAGGGGACATCTGACTGGACTAGTGGCTCGGGCGTTGTCACCAATCTGCGCATGCGCAGACAGGGAATTGTGGGAAAAGGGTATGGACATAGACGTTTTGGGGTCGACATGGGCCACTATGGGTCCTATGGAGTCGTATGAGGTATCCATGTGAAGCATTCGTGAAGGCGCATCCGACGGGGTGGGTGGCACGTGGAACTGACGTCATTCTGAGCATGCGCAGTAGACCAAGAGTATGAAAATAGACGTTTTGGGATCTAGGGGAGCCCCTAGTGGGCCGATTGGGTCGAGTGAGGTATCCATGTGAAGCACACATGAGGGAGCATCCGCCTGCACTAGCGTTTGGTCCGTGTTTAACATTCTGCGCATGCGCAGACAGGGAATTGTGGGAAAAGGGTATGGAAATAGACGTTTTCGGGTCCACATGGGCTACTATGGGTCCGATGGAGTCGTATGAGGTCTTATTTTGAAGCTCTCGTGAAGGGGCATCTTCCTGGACTAGTGTGTCGTCCGTGTTCTACATTCTGCGCATGCGCAGACAGGGAATTGTGGGAAAAGGGTATGGAAATAGACGTCTTGTGGTCTAGGTGAGTCCCTATTGGGCCTATGGGGTCGAGTGAGGTATCGTTGTGCAGGATACGTGAGGGGGCATCCGCCTGGACTAGTGTCTCGACCGTTGTCACCATTCTGCGCGTGCGCAGACAGGGAATTGTGAGAAAAGTGTATTGGAAGGAACGTTTTGGGGTCTAGGTGGGCCAGTATGATTGAGTCGAATGAGGTATCAATTTGATGTATACGTGAGGGCGCCTCCGCCTGGGTGGATGGGTGTTAGGAATATCGTCATTCTGCGCATGCGCAGGCAGGCCGTAGTATGGAAATAGACATTTTGAGGCTGATATGGACCACTATGGGTCCGAATGAGTCTAGGGAAGTGTTATTTTGTAGCTCTCGGGGTGTAGACCACGACTTGAAGGGATGTCCACGTCACCTGTGACGTCACTGGTGACGTCATCAGTGAGAGTAGTAGCGAAAACGGGAGTTTCGGAGGTGCGATGGAGTGCATTTGGAGTAGATAACGGCCTATTTTTCCATCCAACTACCTGGTAGAGTTACCTGTGAGTGTGAGTGTATGCGCAAATCAGTCCAAATCGTGGGGAAAAAATTGGCACTGAGCCAATTATAAAGCATGTTCTTTCGCTACTACTCGTACTGATGACGTCACCGATGACGTCACAGATGCTGTGGACATCCCTCAAATGGAGTCTACACCCCGAGAACTGCAAGATGACACTTCCCTCGACACATTCGAACCAAGGGTGGTCCATCTCTACACCAAATACCTTCTTTCACTGCCCCAAAATGCCCACTTTGGCTACTACTCCTACTGATGACTTCACCAATGACATCACAGATGACGTGAACATCCCTCAAATCGTGGTCTGCACCCCGGGAACTACAAGATGACACCCCACAGGACGCATTCGAACCAATAATGGGCCATCTCTACACCAAATTAGGCGGCACCCATACAAGGTCCAGTTTTCGACACCAGATGACCACATTCTGCCAAAATGGTCAATTTTCGACCCCGCACGTGACGCCATCTTGAACCAGAAGGCAGACACCGCCATCTTGAATATGTCCCATAATGCACCGGGTCAAAATACTCGCTTCTGATTGGCTGAGGGCAGCGTCCCACACAACCGGAAGTGAGCGCCCACAAATGAGAGGCAATTTCCACTTTTCCTACGAGAGCTTCACACTGATACCCCACACGGTCCACCCGGGATGGTCAACCACTCAACAAACTTCCACGAATCCCCCAAATGCCTGCTTTCTATACGACGGCCAGACTGCGCATGCGCAAAATGATGAAAACGGCCGATACATTAGTCCAGTCGGATCCCACTCACTCACTCACTCACTCACTCACTCACTCACTCACTCACCGTCGTTATTGCGTCCATGCGTTAAGACGGGCGTTGGGGACGCCTCACGAGCGTTGTGCACGCCTCACTCACTCACTCACTCACTCACTCACTCACACGCGCGCATACACTCACACTCACAGGTCGGAGCTCCGGAGCTCTTGGAGCTCCGGAGCTCTTGGAACTCGGCGCTCCGGAGCTCTTGGAGCTCTTGGAGCTCCTTTCTGAGCTCTTGGAGCTCTGAGCTTCGGAGCTCCGGAGCTCCGAAGTGCAAAATGAACCCCTTTTATAGCGAAAAACTTGGCACTGACTCACTCACTCACTCACACACCGTCGTTAATGCGTCCATGCGTTAAGACGGGCGTTGGGGACGCCTCACGGGCGTTGTGCACGCCTTACTCACTCACTCACTCACTCACTCACTCACACACTCACTCACTCACTCACTCACTCACTCACTCACTCACACGCGCATACACTCACACTCACAGGTAATTCTACCAGGTAGTTGGATGGAAAAATAGGCCGTTATCTACTCCAAATGCACTTCATCGCACCTCCGAAACTCCCGCTTTTGCTACTAGTCTCACTGATGACGTCACCAGTGACGTCACAGGTGACGTGGACATCCCTTCAAGTCGTGGTCTACACCCCAAGAGCTACAAAATAACACTTCCCTAGACACATTCGGACCAATAGTGGTGCATATCGGCCTCAAAATGTCTATTTCCATACTACGGCCTGCCTGCGCATGCGCAGAATGACGATATTCCTAACACCCATCCACCCAGGCGGAGGCGCCCTCATGTATGCATCAAATTGATACCTCATTCGACTCAATCATACCATTAGTGGCCCACCTAGACCCCAAAACGTTCCTTCCAATACACTTTTCTCACAATTCCCTGTCTGCGCACGCGCAGAATGGTGACAACGGTCGAGACACTAGTCCCGGCGGATGCCCCCTCACGTATCCTGCACAACGATACCTCACTCGACCCCATAGACCCAATAGGGACTCACCTAGACAACAAAACGTCTATTTCCATACCCTTTTCCCACAATTCCCTGTCTGCGCATACGCAGAATGTAGAACACGGACGACACACGAGAGCTTCAAAATAAGACCTCATACGACTCCATCGGACCCATAGTAGCTCCCCTAGACCCGAAAACGTCTATTTCCATACCCTTTTCCCACAATTCCCTGTCTGCGCCTGCGCAGAATGTCAAACACGGAACAGACGCTAGTGCAGGCGGATGCTCCCTCACATAGGCTTCACATGGATACCTCACTCGACCCAATCGGCCCACTAGGGGCTCCCCTAGATCCCAAAACGTCTATTCTCATACACTTGGTCTACTGCGCATGCGCAGAATGACGTCAGTTCCACGTGTCACCCACCCCGTCGGATGCGCCTTCACGAATACTTCACATGGATACCTCATACGACTCCATAGGACCCATAGTGGCCCATGTCGACCCCAAAACGTCTATGTCCATACCCTTTTCCCAAAATTCCCTGTCTGCGCATGCGCAGAATGGTGACAACGCCCGAGCCACTAGTCCAGTCAGATGCCCCTTCATGTGTGCTTCACATTGATACCTCACTTGACCCCATCGGCCCACTAGGGGCTTACCTAGATCCCAAAACGTGTATCTCCATACCCTTTCCCCACAATTCCCTGTCTGCGCATGCGCAGACTGTTGACCACGACCAAGACACTAGTCCAGGGGGATGCCCCCTCATGTGTGCTTCACATTGATATCTCATACGACTCCATAGGCCCATTAGGGGCTCCCCTAGATCTCAAAACGTCTATTTCCATACCGTTTTCCCACAATTCCCTGTCTGCGCATGCGCAGAATGCCGATATTCCAACCCCACACCCACCCGCCGGATGCCCCTTTACCAATGCTTCACATTGATACTTCACTCGACCCCATCGGACCATTAGTGGCTCCCCTATATCCTAAAACGTCTATTTCCATACCCTTGGTCCACTGCGCATGCGCAGAATGACGCTATTTCAACCCCACACCCAGCCCACCAGATGCCCCTTCACGAATGCTTCACATTGATACCTCACTCTACTCCATCGGCCCAATAGTGGCTCCCCTAGATCCCAAAACGTCTATTTCCATACCCTTGGTCCACCGCGCATGCGCAGAATGACGATATTTCAACCCCACACCCAGCCCATCAGATGGCCCTTCACGAATCCTTTACATTGATACCTAATACGACCCAATCGGACCATCCATAGTCCATACACGCATTTTCCTGTATAGATTTAATATGCAAATGTTCGAATCAGGGAAGATAACCCGGCATTTGCCAAAAATCACAAAAGTGCATCAAGAGTTACCTCCCCATTGGAACTCTTCTGTGTTGGAGGTAGTTTTCCTCCCCATCGACCAAGTACCCCGTTAAATTTTACCCGGTAGGGACAAAAATGAGGTGAATGTTACCTTTTCCGGGTTTTATATACTACTCACGTTGCACCGTATTTTACAATTACCGCTTTTTAACAGGCTTTGAACTGTAAAATGTTGCACAGCATTTTATAATTATCGTTTAATGACAGGCATTCAACTGTAAAATTCCGGCTGCCCTGTAATTTACAATTTTCGTTTTTTTTAACATTCTTTAAATTATACAATTACGTGGCCCCCTTGTCCACAATTATCGCTTCCGAGTTAGGTAGGTCACTGGAAGGCCGAAATGGCCATTGCCCATGAATTTGCGTAGTTCAGGTCTGCGTCCGTCCCAGCGTGTGTTCTGGTAATGCTATGGATGCTGTATCGTACAACGCAGGTGTCGGAAGTTTCCTGCAACTGAGCGTTTCGTGTGCAAAGATATCAACCTCCTTTCAGAGAAAACAAGAAATGTATGTTACGTGTGTGCGCAGTTCACCCATTCCAGTTGATGTCAACTGAAATATCACAGTTCAATTTACAGATTAATGTGTTTACGATTAAATGTACTGTAAACTCCAACATACATTTACTGTGAAATAACGGTAATTTATAACAGTGCAGACAGACAGACGGACGGACCACGCAGCCTCTGGCCAAAACTTCCTGAGGGTAAAATCAACAGGCTTGTCCTTTGCCATCACAATCCACATATCTGAACTATACTTATAACGTATACATACAATTTTCAATGATTTACCGATTGTCTGTCACAATGACAACGACCTTGTGTACCCAAAGTTTGGTACCAACCCATCACCTGGAACTGGAGATATCGCACAGCTTACAAAAGTTAACAGACAGACAGAAAGACGGACAGAAATCACGATCGCAATATACCACCTCGTCAATCGAAGGGCGTTTAATAAGGAAGCCATGGCGAAGTTGAAGGCTAAAAATGTTAAAATGAACAAAACAGACTGAAGACACTGTTAACAGTACGTAGGCCTACTATAATGTGGCTCTGCCACACAGAGCTTGCTCATATCACGACATTGACAGTCATCAAACAATCGATGTATGATTTCTATTATTATTATTATGAATATATTATTATAGTATGTATCGTGAGTTTTATTCAACCAATCATTCATCGAATTTCCAAATATCCAAGGAGTATTTTCATAATTTTGTTTTGGGTCAATCATGTTGAATATAGACAAACGCTAAACCCAATCTTTTGCGACCGACTTGAAACGAATAAAAACGGAACTGGGTTAAGCAGGAATGAGGTGCGATGTTTTCAATATCCATGCGTACTTATGAATGCGAAAAAAATCGTGAAAATAGAACCATAAATTTGCATGCAGTATGATCAGTATTATTTCTGGGAAAACGCTCAGAACCATCTCCGGCGATCTAGAGGCCCATAGACCCTCGCGCCTGTTGGGCTGTGATAGTCGCCCCCCCCCCCCCCCCCCATGATATTTTTGCTGGATCCGCCCTTGGCCCCCCTCCCTTTCAATTACGTTCCGCCACTGAGTGTGTACTAAAGGACTTGTTAACTCTTATCTGATAAAAGTATACATGGTAGAAAGATTAGTGTATTAACGCTGGACTGGGTGATTTGGGTGTACCGCAGAATGGAGAGGGACAGAAAGGCTCCCCTATATATTTTCGTTATATCTAAGGTTCCTTTTTATTTTCAAAAAACGAGGATGCCTCCCTCTCAAGAAAATCCAATGGTCCGTATAGAGCAAAGCACTCTGATCGAGTGAGGATTTCGAAAATCAGTCCACTTCTCATTTGCTCACGTGACCATATGTCTACACTTGTTACAAGTTTACTCATTGGTCAAATTTAATATTCTTGGTAAGACATCGACTAAGTTAATTTAATTTAAATTAAGCTAATTTGTATCATGGTATATATTATTTACAGGCATCCTATAAATACGAATTGCTGCAGGCTTGGCGATTTTATACCATGGTATAAAATAATTATAAGCATTCTGTAAATACGAATTATGGCAGGCTTGGCGATTTTATATCATGTTATATATTATTCACAGGCATCCTGTAAATACGAATTATGGCAGGCTTGGCCATTTTATACCATGGTATATTTGCAGGCATCCTGTAAATACGAATTATGGCAGTTTTGGCGATTTTATACCATGGTATATTTACAGGCATCCTGTAAATACGAACTGTGACAGGCTTGACGATTTTATACCATGGTATATATTATTTACAGGCATCCTGTAAATACGAATTGTGACAGGCTTGACGATTTTATACCATGGTACAACATAATTATAGGCATCCTGTAAATACGAATTATGGCAGGCTTGGCATTTTATACCATGGTACAAAATATTTACAGGCATCCTATAATTATTTTATACCATGGTATAAAATGACGACTTGTGGCAGGGACGGCCAACCATAGGCACTTGTACCTATTTTCTACAGGTAGTTAAATGTTTGTATTTCTAGAGCATAAAGGGGCAGCATCAAAACATATATATCTGTGATGGTCAATCGGTTTAAAATATAACCAATCAGGAAAGATTCTACACTTTAAGCCTTTATTTCCAAGGTCACCAACAAAGCTCATTGTAATGTTAATCACCCATCTCAATAAACTCAATAATATCACGGACTATAAGATCTTAATGCAGCGCGAGCTAAGCCAGTTTAACCTCTAAAGCTATCGTCCAATCAGGTCGTGATACAACTCAGAATACCGGGAAACAGCTCGAACGAAATATTCATAGCGTGATCACTAGATGGTATTTCCTCAGCAATATACCATCTTAGTTTATCTAGATCGTGTTTATCTAGACCGATTCGAATGTGATTGAATAGAACTGAATACTGAGAACAGACACTGTGACCTCCAATACTGGGAACAGACACTGTGACCTCCAGAAAACAAGTTTTGTGCAGAAAGACGATAATGAAAACGTGACTATGGCATCTAAATACTATTATTACGTGTCTACATCCATTTACGCATGACTGATCATTGTAGCCGTGACAAACTACCAATGCACACAGAGTTATGCATTATCAATTTCACGAACACATTTAGCCTGTTACCTCCGTCTCTTAACCCGTTACAGTATACTTTTATGTTAAAGTCCAGTCTATCGAGTTAGGTGCAGGATTGGCTTTTTTTAGATACTTTTCAATTTTCCTATGCTTTAACATGGTGCTATATTGGCAATATTGTGCAGATACTTTTGCTAAACTCCGCAGTAGGCAGAAAGTGGGTTACTTTAATAGCATCTATTTCAATATTTAGCACTTTTATAATCTAGTCTAATTAGAATATATTCGCATTAAAATATCTAACACCGTGTAGGAGAAAGGACAATATATTCAATATTTAGCTGCACCTTAATGAGTCTATCATTCTACTGGCAGCTACTAGTTTGAATCATGGACTCCATGGTTGAATATATCCCGATTCTTTTTTCGTTACATTCTACTGTCTTTATGACACAACAGTGCATGTTTTGGTACATGTACGATGTAGAAGGTAGTACTTTTTACTTTCAGTTCTTGTTGAAACGGACTCAATCGGTGACCACTGTTTCTTCATTTGATCTGTTTATACAGCTTTTACAAATTAATAAGGGAAACATATTCAGGAACCGCTCGTCAAAACGAATACATAACAGTGCAAACCCGGATACGACTGTCCCATAAACGGTGATCCCCCACATAGACATGAGTAGTATACAAGGAGTCTTTCAGTCCAGTAGCGTCTCACTGCGCATGCGCAGAACTTTGTTTGGGTGTGAAAGTGTGGCTGTGCGCATGCGTGATGAGGGGGCGTGGCCTATGAGTGATATGTGAGTGGGGTGGGTTCAAAATGGCGGCTACTTTATTTTCTATAGACCACTTAAAGTCCGCCATTTTGAACCCACCCCACTCACCCAGGTCAATCAGTGCACTGGGTGAGTGGGGTGGGTTCAAAATGGCGGACTTTAAGTTGTTTATAGAAAATATGGTGCCGCCATTTTGAACCCACCCCACTCACCCTGTCAGTGCACTGGTGTGAGTGGGGTGGGTTCAAAATGGCGGCTTGTTTTTACGGAGCTGGGAGTTGAGTATCCGCCATTTTGAACCCACCCCACTCATCAATTGACGTGGTGTGGGGTGGGTTCAAAATGGCGGCTTGGTTTTAAGGACGTGGGAGGTGAGTATCCACCATTTTGAACCCACGTGAAAAAAAACGTATAAAAGCAGTCGATTTTTAGGGAAAGGGGTGTATTTTAATTTGACTTACCTGACCTGCCTGCCTGCCTCCCTGCCTGCCTGCCTGTTTGCCTATCCACTTGTATGAGACGAAAAGCATGAGACGTGGAGAAGATTTTCCCTTGGACCCAGCAGCACCTCCGGTTGAAGTCTTGCCTGAAGACGAGCGTGTGAGGGTCATTTATCAACGACACTGGGCTACCATACGCCTTTGTTTTCACCGTGACCGTCGTCTTTTGGATTTGTACAATTTTCGGTTGGAGGACCTCACGTATCTCACTACATATGCCGAGAACATTTTCAAAGATCAGGTGACGGCCTATAAGTTGAATATGACATTTGGGTATATCTTACGGCACAAGGAGACGGATCAACTGCGGTATTTCTATCCCAGCAATAATACCTATGTGTTTGATCAGCCGTTCACGGTGACGGATGCGATTTCTCTCGAGCCACTCATCGACCAATTGACTACGTTGGATCCATTGGAATGGGCCCAGTTGCAACGCCCCAATACCCAATGGCTTGTGGAAATGGTGACTAACGTCACATTTTTCGTCACGAAAATGCGAGATCACCCGATCGGTGCTCCTGTACAACTTCCCCCGTGGTTGTTTCATCGAAAAGGCCTGAATGGATTAACAGGAGGGGATAAGGGGCCCTACAAAGACCGGAAATGTCTGTTTCGATGTTTGGCCGTGCATCTGGACGAGTGTAAACCTCACGCTTGTGACACAGTGGCCGATGGCTATTGGGAGGAGTATTTAGAGCAGCAAAACATGGATAAGCGGCACTTCCGTGGAGTTCCCTTTAAGAATTTGGATGACGTGGAAAGACTGTTCGATATTAATATCTTTGTGTATCGATTACGATGCGAGGAGGAGGATACATTTGTGGCTGAATTGGTTCGGCGATCAACAGAACGGTATGCTGCTACGATGAAAGTCAATGTGTTCGATGACAATGGCGTGAGTCATTTTTCCCTCATTTACAATATGAGCCAGTACGCTCAGTCTTTCAGTTGTGCCCAATGCCATCGTGTGTTTAAAAAGTCTTACAACTTACATCGCCACGAGAAAACCTGTGACAACAGTGTCAAGCGAGTCTATCCGGGTGGAGTGTATCATAATGCACCTACTATTTTCCAGGAACTGGCCGATGAGGGTGTGATGATACCGGAGGAGGACCGTTATTTTCCCTTCCGGGCATGCTATGATTTTGAGGCCCTGTTAGAGCCCATGGACCTGTTTTCGGCGAAAACACAGTGGACGCAGCGCCATATTCCTCTGAGTGTCAGCATTTCATCCAACGTACCTGGCTATGACGCTGCTCCGGTGTGTTTCGTGTCCACGGGGCAATCCCATGAGTTGATCACCCGTATGATGGAGTATTTAGAGAAAGTCAGTGCGGCCAGTACGGAATTGTTGGTGGCCAAGTTCGAGGACGTACTGGCCCAGCTGGACGACCGCATTCCTGAGCCTGGTGTAGCATTCAGCGATGATGAAGAGTCCGAGTCCGAGTCGGAGCCGGAATCCCAGTCGCAGCCTCTGCAGTCGCAGGATGTCCCTTTACCGAAACCGTATGCGGCGAAATTGAAGTTACGGTTCCTTCAATATTTAGGTCAGTTACCGGTGCTCGGCTTCAATTCGGGGCGATACGACTTGAACATGGTGAAGGAATTTCTATACCCTTACTTGGCGCAGTCCGATACCCTCAAGTCGGTGATCAAGAAGGTTAATAACCATATGGCCCTCACTACCACATCACTGCATTTCCTCGATGTACGGAAGTACCTGGCTCCTAATTGTAGCTATGACCAGTGGGTCAAGGCCTATAATTGTGCCCAAACCAAAGGTTACTTTCCTTACACCTATATGACGAGCCTGGACCGCTTAGAAGACACCCAGTTGCCACCCCGGGAAGCGTTTTACAATGACCTGAAAGGGGAAGCTCTGCCGGAGGCCACCTACATCGAACTCCAACAAGTGTGGAACCGTCACAGCATGAAGACGTTGCGAGATTTCCTGGTGTGGTATAACAACCTAGATGTGGTTCCCTTTCTCGAAGCGGCCGAGAAAATGGTGCAACTCTTTCGTCGCCAAATGCATGTGGACATATTCAAGGAGTGCTTAAGTTTACCCGGTCTGGCGCTTCGCCATCTCTTTCAAGAGTGTCCTACGTACTTTTCACTCATACAACAAAAAGATGCAGACATGCACGATTGTTTGAAGCGGAACATTGTGGGGGGCCCTAGCCTTATTTTTCACCGCTACCATGAGAAGGATGTGACTACTCTCCCCAGTGGGAAACCCTGTGCCAAAATCATTGGGTTTGACGCGAATGCCTTGTACTTGTGGTCGCTCGCCCAACCCATGCCCAGCGGTCATTATACGCGTTGGTGTGCAGAAGGACGGCATTTTACACCGCAACGGACACCGTACAAACATCTTGCCGACCAGTGGTTGGACTGGGAAGCCTATCGACGGGCGATTTATATTCGTCACCAGACCAACACCACAGAGAAGCGGATAGGAGATCGTCGACTCCCCGTCGATGGGTTTGCCCTTGTCCAAGGAACACCGACCGTTTTCCAGTTTTATGGCTGTTACTGGCACGGTCACGAATGTCATTTCAGCGCGGGACGCTTCAATGAGCGACGTGGAAAATCGGCACAAGAATTACGCGAAGAAGTAGTGGCCAACGGGGATTACGTGAAAGAGCGAGGCTTCCAGCTCATTGAGATGTGGGAGTGTGAATTTCACACCATGTGCAAGGCCCTGCCCCATTTACAACGGTTCCTAAAAGAACGTGAGTACCCCTTGAGTCGTCGGCGACTGCTGAGTCTGCCCCAGATGTTGGACGCCATTCGTTCGGGACAGCTCTACGGCTTTGTAGAATGTGATTTGCATGTTCCCGACACTCTCAAGCCCCTCTTCGCCCAGTGTCCGCCTATCTTCAAGAACACGCTGGTGGGTCGGGCTGACATTGGAGACACCATGGGCGCCTATGCGGAGCAACACGAGTGTTTGCCTAAACCTCGCCGCATGTTGATTGGAAGTATGTGGGGCGAGAAAATCTTGCTGGGCACCCCCTTACTGCAGTGGTACATGAAGCACGGTTTGGAAATTACTCAAATCTATCAAGTGATACAGTACGTACCTGAGGCTTGTTTTGCCGAGAATGCCGACCTCGTGACGAAGGCCCGTCGTCAAGGTGATGAATACCCGAGTCAGGCCATCATCGCTGAATCTTGGAAACTCACTGGGAATGGTTATTATGGAAAAACAGTTACGAACCAGGATAAGCACGTCAACGTGAACATTTGTACTACTACCCAAGCCCGCAAAAGAGTGAATTCGTCTCTGTTTCGATCCGTGGAGGTGATCGATGACGACACCTATGAAGTCACTTCAGCCAAGAAGACTATCCGGTACAACTTACCCCTGCAGATTGGATGTATGGTCTATCAGGTGGCCAAGCTGAGGATGCTGGAATTCATCTATGATTTTATGGGTGTATATTTTAACCCCGCAGACTGGCAACTCATGGAAATGGACACAGATTCGGCCTACATGGCCGTTTCCCACCCGGACTGGGAGTCACTCGTCAAACCCGAGCTAAGGGATCAGTATGAGGCGGAACGGAACCAGTGGCTACCCCGACGCGATCACTACACCTACGATAAGCGGACACCCGGGCTCTTCAAGCTGGAGTGGAGCGGAGATGCTATGATTGCTCTCTCCTCTAAGACCTACTACTGTTACGGAGGAGATGGAGGAGAGGAAAATAAATTTAGTTGTAAAGGGGTGAGCCGGCGCGATCCCAGCATCGACAAAGCTCTCTACCTGGGCGTGTTGCAAAGCCAGGCCAGTGCGAGTGGCACTAACCGAGGATTCCGGGTGGTGGACCACCAGATGCGCACCTATATCCGGCAAAGAGACGCCTTTACTTTCTTTTATCCCAAACGAAAAGTATTGGCCGACGGTGTGAGCACTACCTACTTGGACTTGTAAAAAACAAATGTGGAACTATAACTGTGGATACACAAATGTAAAAGTCAGGATGGCCGAGTGGTCTAAGGCGCCGGTATTAAGTGCTGGTCGGCGAATGCTGTCGTGGGTTCGAATCCTACTCCTGGCAGAACTTTTTTGTACCTTAACCCCTACTATTTTGTACCCTGTATTCTATTTGTATAGTCTAATCCTTGCTTGTTGACTTAAATAAAAAGAGAAAGTCAAAACCCATCATTGTGTTTTTTCATCAATTTATTCAACAGAACGTCAGAACAACAACGTCATAACAATATAACAATAAACAAGGGGTCTGCGCGCACGCGCAGCACATTTTTTAAGTTAACCAGAGAAATGGAGCATGCACATTAAAACGAGAGGCCGTCCAGTCATAGACGAGGACATCACGGTCCTCGGCTTGACAATAATCATCAAACATATGTACAATGGTGGACATAGAATGTCCTCTACTCCGGTGAGTGAGATAAAACACACAGTACTGTCCGCACACACTACTCAAGGGGCCTTGTAATCTTTGCGTATTCCAACGCCACTCTGTCGTGGAGACGTCCATGAATTTCACCAAATCGGCATGGAGGGGTGCAAGTCCGTAGGAATCAAAGTATTCGCCTTGGCCTTGGGTGTCCACGTACACAGCTACCCAATGTTCACCGGGTCGACTCTTCGTGTCTGTATTCAGGATGTAGGCTGCGGGGGTAGTAGAGTGGGTGGGAAACACATTGCGTGGAAACACACCTCGAAAGGGGATCTTGGGATCTCGCTGGAGTATGCTCATCAGCTGCTCTGTATCCATCTTAGGTGGCGAAGTCACACAGCACGTTTCTTTGGTGATCCACACTGATGACGTTATCAAACTCGGCGTAGCAAATCACGTTAATGGTGTTGGCTAGAGGGGTGGAGAAACGCAGTTCCAATGTGGGGGTGAGGTCAAAGGCGAACAATGTGTACCCCTTCATAAAGTCGTCTCGACTGATGGTATTGCCTTCGTCCTGGTTGTTTTGTCCTGTGGCTGTAAACAGGTTCAGGTAGGTCCGCACATAGTTTCCTTTAGTAAAGTTGGGTTGTAATGGCCGGGCTGGAATTTGATGGCCGGCCACGTGCAGTGCCACAAAGTTAATGTTGAAATGTTTAAATTTGAACGGATTCTCAGCCCAATTTCCATTGAATGCGGTGTTGGTCACACACGCCAGGGTAAGACGTTTAGGCAGATCCCCTAGAAATAAATTTTCTCTGTTGGCCATCATCGTACCTGTTGGCACAGAGAACACCTTGGTCTGTACGCGTCGGATGAGGTACAGGGCTGGTTTTTTCGCTAAGGCTTCCATGTGACCCAGCAACACGCCCTGTTGCAAATCTACCGTACGGACAAACAGGGCTGCATCTTCAATGACGATCTGGAAATCGATATCGCCCTCTCCAGCGGCCATTAAGGCGAACTTGGGTAAGGACCGGATCAACTTGATCTTGATGGCTACACCGTTCATCATGTAGCGGTCTTGCATGAACATATCGACGTGCAGTCGTCCCATCATATCGATGGACTTGCTTTGGGCTGCCAGTCTTTTGCGTGACGCGAACCCAGCATTGCCACCGGTTATGCTGTCCATGTGTCCGGGTCTATCCCTGAAGTACAGCTCAGCTTGTAAGTGTGATTCTTTGGCATCAATACCGTACGACAACAGCGTTTCCATGTAGGCTCGGTACGGGTACGTATTGGTGGACGTACTGATGAGTTTATCGTTCAGACCTATATCCACCTGTTGGAACAAAGAGTGCAGCCAAAGATTCACCGGGCCTACTATTTTATCGGCCGTTATGTCCGTTCCATTCATGTTCGTTATTTTGGCTTTCACGTACAAGTAGGTGTGGGCTAAATCCAGGTAGGCCGTATCTTTGTTTTCAATGCTAAATTCCACGGGCCCCTGCCCCGTCAGGCTAGCCAGGGGTCGATGTTCTACCCAACGTCCTTCGGCTATACTGGTTTGGGTAGGTGGAATAGTCCACAAATCCAATTCACTGTTGGTAGACGGACATGACTCGGAGTGAATGAATGCCATTATGCGAAGATGTCTCTCCTACTATGACTTCTCTTCTTTTTCTTCTTCTGGGGCGTAGTCCTTCTCCTCTGGGATGTGCGTCGTCGGTGTGCTGGACGTTGAATGAATCTGGGGAGTGTGGGTCTTTGTCTTTTAAGGGCTTTGGCGATCAAGACGCTGCCCGCTTCTTTAGCCCGGCGTTTCAAGGCTTGTCGGGGTGCTGTGCCTTCCATCACATCACCGGCCACGCGCAATCCACTGAGTACCGCTTGTTTTCCCACCGCTTTCACACCCCGTGTCACCATGGGTAAAAACGTTTTCACAATGCTGCCCAGGATGTTCCCCAATCCGTGACCGCGTTGCATGCGTGCCCCGCTAAACACGGGCATGTTTCCGCCCGTTTGTTTCTTGTAGTAGTCGGCATAGCTGGGTGTATGGCACTGGTAAGGCACGTACATTATTCGAAGTGAGGAGAGCGAGCTTGTCGGAAAGCAAGTGTCAGCACCACTTTTCCTCGTTCGAATGGGATCGGTCGTCCCCTGTCATCTCTTATATCCACCGTGATCGTGTTGATATCGGTATGTCGTACGGGCAGGTACATGATATGGTTGAAACTCTCGGTGGCTTGTTCGCCATACGTCTTGGTAATGGGCACCACCCGTAACAGAGGTGTGTTCACATCACCCACAATATGGCTGTCCACGGCGTCCGAGTAGACGTACAGTGCGTACATACCTACTTTCATATCCATCAAATAATCCCCGTTGACAATGGTGGCCCCCTTGTAGACGGAGTGAGGCATCCTTAACATTTGCTGTAGTGTAGGACTGAGTTTCACATTCGCGTTAGCGGTCAGCATGATAGAGCTCCTGTCGTTGTGTACGTTGACATCGAACAATATCTCTCTCTTGATGTTCAAGGATATCAGGCGTGTTGCATCATCCGTGCTGAACTTTAGGGCCTTGTACTCCATCAAGCCATTCAGACCCTCTACGAACGTCTGCGGTGTATCGTATTGGCCTTGGGGCAGCGTCAGTTTGTAGACTTTATCTTCGTAGGTCACTTCGTACCATACTTCTCCGTCTTGTACATTGTACCATGAATAAGGGTATTGAATATCCACCAGTCCACATTCCCAGCGTCCCGGTAAATGTAATGGTTGGGGTAATTGCGTGACATACTTGGTCAAGGTGTTGTCAGGAAACACGTCGAATGAGCTATTACTGGGCAACGTCAGGTAAAACATGACGACTGAGTTGTTCTGGCTTCTGCACCGGGGTTTTATAGGAGTTATTAGTACGGTTCCCAGCCCTTGGGCGCCTTAACTCGGCGTCGTGATCGTCGTGGCTGTGGTATGGTCGGTATAGGAGAGGCATAGGGGTGAAATCGGCGTATTTTTTGCCGTAAGGGTGTTTTGGGCGGTGTCTGCGGTTGCCATTCACGTTCCCGGGTAGTGGGGAGACGTCGAGAGGGGGCTTGCATCCACTTCCAGCGTTCACGATTGCCTACCAATTCTTGAGGGATGTGTGTGTCTTTTAAGCCCTGAGCAAAGACTTCCCAGCCCGGGGGATTAGAGTGTTTGCGAGAACGCACCATATCGTTGATCAAATCGGTCATATGAGACCCCGGCACCACTTGGTTACGAATCAGCAGGTTTCCTTCCGCATTCCAATCCATATCGGCATTCTGTTTCACCCGGTCCAACAATAAACGCGCCTTGGTCTTGAAGGCTTTAGGCACACTGGCCAACACTTCCTGTTCCAGTTCAGGTGAGGCCGAGGATGACGGTGGGGGTGGGAGTGGGGTAGGCGTGGTGGTGGTGGGAGGTAGTGGTGGCGTACTAGTACTCCCTCCTCCTCTATATTGATCCATAAATGTCTGGTACCGGTTCAGCGTATGATGGTAGAGTTGAATTTTCTCATGATCGGGCAGTCGACGTTGGAGTATATTATTCATCTCTTCATCCAGAGACTGGAGTTGTTGCACTGTGGCCGGTACGGGATAGGGGGATTGCAAACTCTGTAACAGTCGAGGTTCGACCAGCATCATTTTTTTCGTATGGTCCATGTTTTTTAGCGTCCCAAGATGGAGCCGAGTAATGGACCCAGTACAGTAGCGGCTAAGGGAGCGAGGAGTGCGCCGAGAAATCCACCTCGCTGTAACACCTGTTTCTTCTGCTTGACACTGCCCGTTTTCTTGACCAACGTTCGGAGACCCGCCTTGTGCCGTTGCAATTTCCCTTTCTGCAGAGGACTGAGTGGAACATTGCCTTTTAATACATTATGGGCCACTTCACACAAACACCGTACCAAGTCCGCATCCGCGCCGCGCACCAGGGCCCGGCCCACCTCCGGGGGCGCGCTGCGTAATACGCGCAAAGCCGGGGCGTGCTTGCGTATGCGTGCAGACATGATGAGGAATGAGGGCTCGAGTGCCTTGTCTTCTTCTTTTATCTTTTTTATTCACTTTTATTATTTGGGGGTGTACACCGTCTGTATCTCGCCGGGAAAAATCAGGGTACGCAATCGCAGGGTGGAGGGCGTGTCTTGTTTCAAGTCGATGAGGAGATAGCCGTGAGCAGGTTGGGTCGCATCTTCAAAGGCTTCTCGTACAAAGGCCGTGTTTTTAGGGTACATCTGTTGAGCCAGGTGGGTAATTTGCGAAGCGTCTCTGGGGTTTTTGAATAACACCACATACTAAGCATTCAAACTAATGTTCCGGTGTTCTTTGTTCTTACTGAAGAGATTCTGTACGATGTAGATAATGCTCAACCGACGATGATGGCTGCCTTTGGTAAAGAGACGGGTGATTCGACCGTCCGTTTCCGTCATGAGATCGTCCACCACCACTAAGGTGTCTGGGGGTATATCTTCAGGCGGTAAGCCTTCCACTAAGGTGAGTCCTGGGACACGGGCCAGTGCCTCGTACGCAGGCTGCCAAGCGCCATAACACCACAGGATGCGGGCTACAGGCGGTGAAATCAGGGCGGACCCGTGTTGGATGAGACGTTGAACAAAGTGTGATTTTCCCGACCCTGTCGGTCCAGCGATGAGGCACGTGAATGGATGCTGCCATCGCGGGTCCATTTTTATGGGGTGATTTGCGCTCGACGTTTAGAAGCCCACTCCAGTTGTCGGGGCTGGCGCCGGGAATCGTACTCGAAGGGATACCGTTGTCGGGGTAAACGTTGTGATTCACGGGGATCCACTGCAAATATGTTTAGCGGTGTGGTACTAGAGGGTAGTGGTGATGAGGTGGAAGGATCGCTTCTCAGAGATGACGGAAGATCACGTGGAGTCGTCGTGGAGGGCTGGATGTAGCGGGTAAAAGGTAACGTGATGGCTGGAGTAGACGGCGTCTGGGCTGGAAACGTAGGTGTCTGGGTTGATACGTGGCGGACCCTTGACGTCTTGACTGGTGTAGACAGTGTGGTTGTCGTCGTCGTGGTGGATGATGGAGAACGCAGGGTGTTGAAACAGGATATCACGTACGACAAATCGTAGAACACACCTGTAAATAACGTACCCAGAACCACTACTAGACACACCACAGTACCGACTTGTGCTTTTGGAGATCGTAACAATAAGGGTAGACGTGTACTATCCATGGTACATTCCTACACTGAAGGCGGGGGGTGATAGGCGTTAGCATTTATAGACGTTTCATGTCACGGCCGGACACCCAGGAATTAAAGGAACGAGGCCAGCCTTGCCATTTGACGAAATGATAGGGAATCCCCCGTCGACGCTCCGTTTTCAAAATCTTTTCCACCGTGTAGTAGTCTTTCGATGTTTTCACTATGGGTTGCAATTCTGCTTCGTAAAACGTGCCTTGCAGTCTCTCGCCTTGTAGATCTTCTAGTTGATAGACATGGGGCTGTCGAGGTTTATGGCGAATGATGACAAAGTGTTCGTCACTCCAGTTCGGCAAATAACTTTTCTCAAATTGACCTTTCACTTTACTAATCCGCACTACATCTCCACGTTTGTACCGGGGTGCCGTCAGGGGTGGACTGTCTTCTGAGTACAGCGTAGCACGCACTTGATGTTCGTTGCGTTCTGTCACCTCACGGGGCGCTCGCTGGATACTGCGATGATAGGCGCGATTGTAGCCTTGGACCAGTTGAGGGAGTACATCGATGTAGCGTCGAGTGTTTTGGGCAGTAAAATACTTGTACATGCGTCCTTTGAAGGTGCGATTGAAACGTTCCACTACCGAAGCTTTCGTCTCGTTGTACGTATGAAAGAAAAATACCTTCTTTTTCTTAAGAAAGGCTTGAAAAGGTCGGTTGAGAAATTCTGTGCCTTCATCGGTTTGCAAATAAAGAGGTTTGCGCCCCGTCTTGAAAATCTGCTGAAACGCTCGTATTAGATTCTCTCCTGTTTTGGTGCGAACGGGGAGTACCCAGGCATACTTGGATAAAATATCAATACAGGTCAATATGTACCGATGTCCATCATTGTCAGGTGCAAATCGACTCATGTCCACTAAATCCGCTTGCCATTGCGCGTCTATACCTCCCACGATCACCCGGTTACGGCGAAAATGACGTCGGGCAGCTCGATGTAGACTATAGGTGTCTTGAGTTTTTAACCAGTCTCGAACTTCAGTTCGACTAATGCCTTGAGAATGGGCCGCTCGAGCTAGCGCCCCCACAGCGCTATAGGCAGCTGGACTCGGATTGTAATATAAATCGGATAACACCTTGTTTGTAGACTTTTCCTTTTTTCCCGACCGCCGTATCACGGTCTTCTTATTTCTCTTCATCGTTCTGGATCGTCATGTGTGTGTGGTTCTCTTCATCGGGTGATACTGACACTCTAGTCTCTGGGCATTCTCTAGATATAGGATTTTCCTCGACGGCTGTAGTATCATGCTGTAGTTTTTCATGCGGTTCAGCGAACGCGTCTTCCATAGCACGAGCCCATGCTAACTGGTCGGGTGTTCGTTCGTCCGGTGTAAATAACTGGTCTACAATAGGCACTATTTTCTTCAAAGCTGACCACAGAGTGGGAGTTAGTAGCATACTTCGCGCATGGTCTTGGTAGCGACCCACATATGGGTAGAGGCTAGTACGGTATACATAAATGGCATTGTCTATGTGGATGAGATGTCCGTCCAATTCACCGCTCAACACGCGTTTAAACTTAGCCCAGCCATCACGCTGTAGTGTCACCGTATTGGATAAAGTCTCAGCGGGTGCCCAGTAATCCGCGCCACCATCTTCCACGAGGATGACATAATCTGGATAAACGTATAATCCCACCTGGTAAGGTGTAAGGGGGAGGATAGCTCGAAGTGACATGACTAAATGTCGAACGAAGACTGATACACACTCTGTCTCATCCCCTGTATTTATAGGGTAAGCACCTATTCTGTGAGAGGCGGCTCGTGTGGAACGAGTACTTTATCCACCACGGGAACTACTTGTTGCAAAGCCGTCCACAGATCGGGATCCAGCGTAAATCCCCCTCGTTTGAGAGAGATAAGTCGGGCAAAAAACGGACCCCGAAAAATATACACATCGTAACACAGATGTATACTATCTCCATCGAGATGACCGAATAACACACGTTTTAAGGTAGTCCAGCCTTCCCAGGTTAAAGACACACGCGCCGGTTCTGGCGTGCACCAACAGCGGGTATCATCATCAATAAGCTCGACGCGTTCAGGATATATTAATAAGGTACAATGAGGGGTGAGCGTACGGGTAACGATGGAATTCGATTCAGGGTACAGTAGATCATGAATCTCCGTAATAATAGCTTTCAGGGCCTGCCACAATGCTGGCCAAAGTACAATAGCGCTTCCGCCACACTGTTCTAACCGCGGAAAATACGAATCCTGTTTACCACTGCGCAGGTACACACCGACGCCGACAGGCATAAAATCTACTTCGGGTTCTTTCCCCAGTAACATCCGAGTCAATAGAGTCCAGCCGGTAAGGGTTAAACACAATTTCACCTCTTCAGGGTGTTCCTCGATAAGCCGCAATTCATGTTTATACACGATAAGAATCACCTTAGACGTTACTTGAAAGAACGCGAGTTCCTTGCCCGGTGCCTCCATAATGAAGAATGACAAAAATACTAGCCAGACAAAAAATTTATATAAACCGATTCTTGCTAAATTTTCATTGTCAATAAAAAATATCCTGGGGAAAATATTTAAATTAACAATGCAATTATTTTTGTAGACGCTGCCCGAGTGCATAAATTAATAGTCTTGACTAATAATAGGATAAAAATAAAATATTATCATTGCTGGTGGCTATAATATCAAGTCCTCATAATTATCAAAAACAATCCATAGGGCTCTGAGATAGCAAAAACCCCATACTTGCAAAAGCTATACTATATATGTAATAAATAAATACATGTACTATACTCATGGATAATGAGAGTGAGAATGATGCTTATATGCGTGATAGTGCTCAAAGCGATTTCTTAAATGCTTTCCATGCCGTCCGCGCTGTGTATCACAGCCTCAAGCGGTCGCCAAAAAAGCGCGGACGGCATGGAAAGCATTTAAGAAGCTCTTGCGGTCGTGAAAAAAGCGCGGACGGCATGGAAAGCATTAATGCTTTCCATGCCGTCCGCGCTTTTTTATAGTGTCGTGAAAAAAAGCGCGGACGGCATGGAAAGCATTAATGCTTTCCATGCCGTCCGCGCTTTTTTGGCGACCGCTTGAGGCTATGATACACAGCGCGTGATTGGGGAACTGCGTAGATTTGTGTTTTCTCACCGTAAACAAAGGCTCTGTTTTCTTCATTTTCTACAGTTCTCTTGAAAGAAACGGGCTGAAATTTTCAGGGCACTCGTATAGAGTGATAAGTGGTAGACTTCCTATATTTTTTAATCCAGAAAATTAATTTATTTTTAATGTACCGGGTTTTCCGTATTTTCCTACTTGAACAGTACGTCTCGAAAACTCGCTAAAAATTATAAAATCATGGCGTAGTCAAGGGCTAGACGGCTGAAATTTTTAATACGAGTCCCTGATTTATCTGAGTTGAATTGGAACTAAAAAATTCTACGGGGCTGACCCTGATTGAAAAATGACAGTCATTTATAATTCAGAAAGAAACACACATCAATTCTCCGGCGAAAAAAAAAAGAAAATGCCATCGCACACGTCCGCGCTTTCTCTATAAATATTCGGCCATCTGCAGCAGGGGCCATTGCGAAAAAATTTTTCACTCTACAAAGATGAAACCAACTGCAGCAGCGAAAATGTCGACCAGAACCACCACCCAGCTTTCCAGGCGCAAAGAGAGATTGATGAAACAGTATGTTCGGAGGTTCTGGCGGAACGAGTTTAGAGGGTGGGCGGCCACACTGACCCACGGCGCAGACGAAGGGGACACCACGTCGAACAATGTAAGGGCATTGTTGATTGCCGCACATTCGACCATAGGGGAGGAGGACTGGTTCGATAAATTACATCAAGTAATGGAGGCGATGCATCCCAGCCCTCCCCCCGCGGCAACAACAGTGCCCGAGCAGCATGTGTTTGAAAATTTGGCCTGCCAGGAGATACTTTTGGATTCAACACCGCCACCACACCCAGCGTCAAGTACAGCGCCCCGGCCAGAGGAGGAACAAGAAATTCCACCAGTGTTCCCATTACAAGATCTGCCCTCCTGCCTCGATGATGATGATTATGAACCGTTGATAATATTTGAGCAACCCCCTACCACCATAGCGGCTGCCATCTTCCTCGCCGGACGTCCCCTGGATCCCGACATCATTGAAGAAGAGGGTATAAGTCCCTATAGATATTATTCCGTCAGCGACCGGAACACTACAGGGAAGTAAGCTACTCCCTCGTGAATAAAAACACGTTAAAATAATAAATGTCCTTTTAAGGACAAACAATTCCTTTCGAAAGAGGAAACTTCTAACTAGCACATGAATTTAAAAAAAAGCACAGATGTCCTACATTACCCATTTTTTTTATTATTAGCAAACTACATGAAAAAAAAAACAATCCCTGTCCTATATCAAATGTCCTTGTCAGGACAAATCTCTCTCATAAAAACACAGGATTTTTTTTCTTTTCTCCCCATTAATTAATTTAATTAATACACAGGCCGCGCGATAACGGCCGGGACATGTTACTAACCCCGAATAAATAATCGGGGGGAATTTTTTTTGATAAATAATAGCCCGAATCAATAACGGGCATTTATTTTCAACGAACACAGAGGCTATAGGTGTGGGATCTCGTGTTTAATTTTTTTTTTGTGCGTGGTTAGCAGTTCTCTTTCGGAAAAGATAGTTTGTCCTGAAAAGGACATTTTTTTTTTATATGTAATCAGGTATTACATCGTTGAGGAGGTCTGTAGTCGTTCCCTTCTATCAGCGCACACGGTACAGGCCAAAGGTAATAATTCACACGGTTGGGGTCGGCTTGCCTCTGCACAGGTAGGTATTTTTGCCCGACGATGGATGCAGACTTCACACAGTGCCTGGTGCCCGCAAGGACCTATGGCAAACTTTGCAAACTGGTGACTACATTCTACACAGGGTAGATATAATTGGCTTTGTCGTTCTGGGTTACAGTCCAATGTTGAAGTTGAGATGGCCCAAACATAATATACCGCGTCGTGGATGATTTTTTTTGGGGGGGTTATTTTGCTCTCTTTCTTGGGCCTTGTATCTTTTCTGTCTTGCCTCTCCTGTTGTGTATTCAGCCTGACATCTTTTCTTCTTCTTGCCTGTACCCTCTTCTTCTTGGTTGTTAAATGTTCTCTGTTCTGTGCCTTGTCATCTGGTCTTGCTTCTTCTGTAGCCTGGGTTCCATGGCTTCCCTCTGTTTCGGCGGGTCCCTCTTGTACCGTTTCGTCTTTTTCTTTAGCTGGTGGTGATTTCAACATTCTTGCTATGTTGCAGTCTATCTCGTCAAAAGATGGGTAGACGGCTGGAAAAACATCCGGTATGGTTGAAGTTGAGGCAGGCTGGTTCCCAGGTGTAGGTGGAAATAATTCTGCCATGATATCAGTTATCCAGGGTTGGTCATCTACCAAATTAATGATATTGCCGTTGAGTTGATTTTCATCATGGGTGAAGAAGTCGAATGTATCCATATCCTTGATTTCAGTCAGCGGTAGTGACTCCATGACTCCATGAAAAATACTGGGCTATTTATAGTCTAATACGCGCGGACCGAAACGAGAACACTCTAGCTGTGTGCTATATATTTTTTACGACACTAACAATGTGTGTTTCTTGTTCCATTTAAACGGCTGTCATTTTTTACAATAACTGGCAGCACACCTATAATTTTATTGCAAGTTGCACTCAGGCAATTCAGTGTATTGTATTTAAAAAAAATTTACAGTCTAACGCTACACTAGACCGTATTTTTATTAATTTTTAGTGATTTTAAACCCATCAAATTCGTATACGGTAGTATAAAACACCAGGTACATTGGAAATAAATTGATTTTCCTGACTAAAAAAACCTGTACACTATGGGTGACAGTCTTCTAATAATTCCCTGAAAATTGTAACGGGTTTTATCGAAAAATAATAGGAAATTTTAATGCTGGGACAAGGGTAACATAGCACTATACAGTGGGCCAGCCTATCTTGCACTGACTGACACCGGTGTGTGGAGGTGGGTTCAAAATGGCGGCCTGTGCATGGCCGCCATCTTGTACCCACCTCCACCACACAGTGCACCGACTGACACCGGTGTGGGAGAGGGAAACAAGATGGTGGCCTGTGGATGGCCGTCATTTTGTACTCACCTTCCATCCCATCCACTAGACTATAAATAGCGTGTATTTTGACATTTATTCACCAATACAAATCATGAGTTTTAGAAGACGACCCCTGTTTACTCATCATCCGACTCGAGATCCGAGAAATGCTGCTACAGAACAACACAGAGAGATGGTTAGCCATGAAGAAAACGGAGGATTGACGATCATCACAAGTTTTGAGCAAGTGATTGAAGACGAAGCCACGTTAATACACAGTACCGAACAACTCGCCGAACAACTCCGACAAGAAAGAGCAGAAGGAAATAGACGGATGCGAATTGAACCACAGGACCAAGCCATACACAGAATGGAAGAAGACGACAGTGATGTGACGGTGGGTGAGGAACAAGACGGCGAGCTGCCCTGGCTAAATACTAGTAGACCTCCAACAACAACCACAATGACATCGCCTGTGGAAACTCAAAGTATAATGACTTCGGCTGAACATCATGCAGGATTTCCAACAACAACAACGCCGCCTGACAAAACTCCAACGATTTCAGCTGCAGAAACACAACAACCATGTGGCCACGAGGTCGAGGTAACCCGACTCAACGATGAGATTATCGCCATGCGGGGCAGGATGATTGGAATGGAGGTGACAATTGAATGGAATGGAATGGAGGTGACCATTTCCCAACATAAGAAAGAACGCCGTCTAGAAGAGAAAAAAAAACACGATGCAGTATCTGCACTGACGAGGAAAGCTTGTACGCCGTGTTACCCTGTGGACATCTTTGCCTGTGTAAGGATTGCTGGGTAACACTGTCGTGTGAAGGTGCGATGTGTCGCTGCGTTGATGCCGGAGAGTCCCATCTCAAAATAAAGTGCCCCATATGCAGGAAACATGTGGGAGGGGTGAAGCGAATCTATCGCGCCTAAGTGTCGTAT
>JAVTVY010015852.1:0-67259 GCA_036873755.1 Hanleya hanleyi
CAATAGTATAAGCATCTGCAGTAAAGGAGATTATCATTTGTATAAATTTGCTTTATTGAAATAGTACAATATACATGAAAAAAAAAGCATTCATACATTATGCAATTATGATAATGTATTGCAGGCCTTGACATTTGACACGAACGATCGTTTCGTTCGCGTGACGGTTACGCGAAAAAAAAATCACGAGAACGAAAAATGGGTTACGTGTGAAGCTAGTATAAAAAAAAAATTACACACGAATAATTGCCAAATGGTCATAGAACGTTCCTGGCTTTTACAGTCTTACGGCACGGGATATATTTATGTATTTGTCTTCTTCTCCATTTAGTCATCGTCTTCTTTTAGTATCAAAAATTATTTACTGGTTGGCGATCAACGTCGAGATTGTATCATACGGCCGCCATCTTGTAGGCGTGAGGTGAGTTGACAGGTGGAGTTCAACTATGTATGTCGAGAGCAGTGTGTGCGTAACCAGGGATGAAAAGTACTTGGAATGTTTCCGTGAGCTAAATATGTATTTTAATACATGGCATATTGTTTTGTTATATGCAATGGACATTCGTTGCACACTATTTATGATAAGAGATGTTCGTATATTCGTTACAGCTGTGATCGTCTTGGCAAATAAAATTGAAAACGCATGTTCAGGGCCCTCCGCCATTGATGGCTGACAACATTGATGGCAGATTTTTAGTTCCAGTCTATGCGCAGGCTAAAGCAGGATGCGTGGATATATGTACCGTTTGAAAAATGGCTTCGTCAACGGGCACTGTCCACATGAAAACGTTTAATAGATGGCAATGCAACAACGATTTCTCGGTTGAATGTAACGCCGTAGGGTACATAAAACCATCTTATGAAATTGTTTATGGTTCACAAGAGCACAAGATCTTACTTAAATCATTTGCTCAAAATGTGTAATCTAACTTGATATTCAATATTCTTGGCGTAACCCATTTACGTAACCTTTGGGTTACGTGATCACCAGTCACGTAACCGAACTAAAGGTTACGCAAGTCGATTGCCCGTAACCTCTTTTTGGGTTATGTGAATGTTTCAAATGTCAAGGCCTGGTATTGGTGAAATCAAAGTTTTGAATTGTATGTATTTGCTAATTATTGAAAACGGGAAGAAGTAGGTTTCAATCGGTTACAACATCCATGTATGAGAGTGTGTAATGGTTTTTCCATTTAATTTTTTGGTCACACTGACTTTAGTTCAAATGGCGTTTTTTGTCTTGACGGTATCTTGGGTTACGTTCCACCAATCTTCTTGAAAGTTCACAGGTGTTTTGATGGTATGAGAAGTATGTTTATTTTGAGGTCAACGGGTTAACGGTCAAGGCCACTACTTCAAGATACATATTTTGAGGTATGCTCCATTGATCTGCTCAGATCACTGAAATATTGACCTTGTGACGGCAAAGGGATCGAATTATGTGGGGGTCAGATCTCGCTTGGGGATTGTTTTTCATGCTGATCTGCTTATAGATGGTACCACCTGGGGGCCAATTTTAATTCCAGACAATAACCTATGGGAAAACGGAGCACATTCTTTCCAAATTTGGTATGTTTGTACCTTGCCTCAAGATCTCACTTCAGATTGTTTTTCTTGCCGATCCACGTATAGGTGATCATAAATTCCTTTCGGGACAAATTTAGTATGTGGGTAGTTTGCCACAGGATGTCGCTTGAGGTTGCTTTCTTTGCCGGGGACTGAATGTTATGCTTCCAAGCTGATTCATATTTTTCAACGTCGGTGGGGACTTCAACCGTTCGAGTTGAACGGTTGTTCATTGATCTCTACTCTACTGTCCAAACAACACCCGGGTGTTTGGTTCAAGATTGGTTGACAACATCAGACATCTTTTTTTACCACCCTGTGATAATCATTGAATATATATATTTATGCCCCCCCCCCCCCCTCTAACTAGAGGGGGGGCATATAGCGATCGCTTTGTCCGTCCGTCTGTCCGTCTGTCCATCCGTCCGTCCGTCTGTCCGTCCGAATTTCTTGTCCGGGCAATATCTCTGTTAATATTTGATGGACAGGATCGAAACTTGCATGGAATGTGGCCAGTGGCTCGTAGTTGTGCAGCGTGGAGTTTTTTCCGAGTTCCGGTATAATTACTCCTCAGCCCTACGGGCTCAGGAGTATTGTTGTGGCCCTAGCAGTCCGTCTGTCCGAGCCGTATCTCGAAAACTATTGCAAGGAAGTTCTTGAAACTTACAGGTTATGATCCTTTTATTTTTTACTTGTGCCTTTGAAACTTTCAGGTCTAACCAGTCGTTAATTATTTTTTTACATTTTTTTTTATTTTTCTACTATTTTCCAGGCTTCTAAAAAGGGATCTCCAAGTATGCATACATTAGGCCTACTTTCATACTGATTTACATACACTTACTGGCATGTAGCCTATCAAGAGCTCCATAGTAAAGTTGTATGTCTGCCATTGGTTCATTCGGTGTAGTGCAGGACTCAGTAGTATGGTATTGCCAGTGACTCATTCATCTGAAATGTATAAACACATTACTTAGATCTAATGTAGATCCAGCAGTTTTGCTTCTTTGGAGCTTCTTAATTATTACAGTGGCAGTCAACACCCACATTTTAAAACCAGCAACTTGGTATTAAGTCCTGATTATTTGTGCATTTGGCTAGAAAGTGTTACACCAAGCACTGGCAAGAAAGAGGGCTTAACTAGAGGTTCCACTTTGACCCTAGCTAAGATTCATAGCGTTTCCCTTCCCTCACCGCTATGCCGACGACAAATACATTTCCCTGGTGGTAAATCGAACTTCTCCATGGCGCACTTATTATTACCTTTGCGCCCTATTGGACCTTCATTAACTTGAGAAAATGGGCAGCCATGAATAAAAATACAGAAATGGCAGACTAAATGGCCATTCGTCGGTCAAAAATTAATTACAGACGTTAAAATTATCCCTATGGAGCCTCAAAATCACCTGAAATCGAGGGTCAAGAAGATGGGCATTTCCGTCATAATAGACCCCGTGTATACAGGGGATGATGATCACAACATAGATTATGGTATTTTTATTCATGGCGGCCCTTTTTCTCAAGTTAATGACGGTGCAATAGAGCGCAAAGGTAATAATAAGTGCGCCATAGAGATGTTCGAATTACCACCAGGGAAATGTATTTGTCGTCGGCATAGCGGTGAGGGAATGGAGACGCTATAAATCTTAGCTACTTTGACCCTTGAGTTGCCGCTCCGGCATAAGCCTAAAATGCTGGTTGTTTTTTTAAGCAAAAACCTTGCCTTGAGTGGGCTCATAATTTAAGGGAAAGTGCTATAAAATGAATGTAGCAATAAGTATCCTAAACAAAGCTGCGCATCTAAAAATATTAATTATAAAGAGGCGATTTTTACTCCTTTCACGGATTTCGTTTCATGGGATATTTGACACTGATGAGCGATTCCCCTGGTTTATGAATGGCGCAATGATATACAAACTATCACTATACAAGTGATTTGACAAACTATCACGTGCTCATATCGGCTTTTTTCGAGCACCCACCTCAAAGGCAAAAAAAACAGCGAAGACAGTGGAAAGAAAGTAGAAATCTGCCTCGGGTATACCCATCTAGTATATAACGCTTTCTCCGTTCGCGTGAATAAAAATTGATATAATCTTTCGAATATTTGTAATTTTAAGAAATTCGACCCGATATGGTCGGAATGATCAGGACAAACTGCGCAATGGCACATCAAGTCAAATGAGAAAACAAGGGGTAGTCTCCTGCACAGGCTATTCATAGCATGAGATGGTGCAATATTTGCCAAGTGTGCCAACAAGTGTGCGGAGAGCTATAAACGTAATGGCGGGAATTGCAGGAAATTTTCGTTGAAGCAACAGGCAAAGTTTTCTAAGAAAAGTGGATGATTTACACATCATCATTATACAGAGACTGTAGTCATTAAGATGTTGATACTCTTGGACAATATTGAACTGTGATTCGTCTGATGATTCGCCACCCATTCTTCTCGTTCACTTAAATTCTGTCGGCCTGGGATTGTAGAGAACCTTCACGGACTCCGCTCTTTGCGCATACACTATGCAATGATGATTGGTTTCCGACTTTTATATGCAGAACTGTGTCACTCTGCTCGATCTGATCTTTGAGATTAAAGAATCGAGTGAGTTTCATTTTCGTTTATTTTAAACCATTATGTGTCGAACGTCTATACATGGCAATTGTTGTAGCCACTGACAATTTTGATATTCCTCATGTAATCAAATGGCTACCATTTTTTTTTTTTTTAATGTGATCAATCACTCCTTATTTCTATACATGAAAACATACAGAAAATGTTGATTCCTCATGTAATCAAATGGCTACCTTTTTTTAATGTGATCAATCAATCAATCAATCAAGCATTCCTTATTTCTATACATGAAAACATACAGAAGATGTTAAAACTAAGATAAAATATTACATTTACATTATAAACGTTATATTGTTATATGACATAATCACCCCAGTCAGGAAAGCCAGTTCATTCCAATTTATAAATTAGGTAGCAGTTGAGTCGTTACCAGAAATAATGACAGAACATTAACTAGAATTGTTCAAGCTCCTAGTGAGCTTGAATTAATTGATGAGTCTACTGGTAACGGTACCACTGGTGACTGTTGAAATTCATCACTATTGAGATCACATAGAATATTTCATTTCCATTATTTTTTTGTTTGAAAATAAACGGATTTATTTAATCAGAAATATAATATGATAGGAAGAACAAAACAAATCACTCCCTTCGGAAAAGTGATGTTTAGCTCTCGTATCAGCTCCCCATGGTTAATTGTCCCCATGGTTAATTAAGAGGGGGACTTGGAAATGCTACCCGTCCGTCCGTCCTTCCGTCCCAACCATGTTGTGAACGGGATATCTTGAGAACAATTCAACTCGTCAACTTCAAACTTGGGGGGTGATTTGACATCAGTGAGAAGATGGCTGAGATTGATTTTCACCAAACTGTGTTAACCAAGATGGCCGCCGTCAGCCATCTTAGATTCCATCCATCTCCAAAATGTTATGAACACGATATCTCGAGAACAATTCAAACGATCGACTTCAAATCTGGGGAGTGACTTCATATCAATAAGAAGATGACTGGAATTGATTTTCACCAAACTGCGTTAACCAAGATGGCCGCCGTCAGCCATCTTAGATTCCATCCATCCCAAAATGTTGTGAACACGATATCTCGAGAACAATTCAACCGTTCGACTTCAAATCTGGGGAGTGGCTTCACATCAATAAAAAGATGACTGGAATTGTTTTTCACCAAACTGCGTTAACCAAGATGGCCGCCGTCAGCCATCTTAGATTCCATCCATCTCCAAAATGGTATGAACATGATATCTCGAGAACAATTCAACCGATCGACTTCAAATCTGGGGAGTGACTTCACATCAATAAGAAGATGACTGGAATTGTTTTTCACCAAACTGCGTTAACCAAGATGGCCGCCATCGACTATATTGTTAACGAGATATCGTTACATGAAAATTTTTTGGTGTAACTCTTGTTTGGGTTACCTGGATTTCAATTTGTGCAGGCCTGCCGCATGTTTTGATGTTGTAATGTGCAACTAAACCTCGGAAACCTTTGCTCCTTTATTTTTTGGAAGCCTTGAATGCTCTCTGTAATCGTTCCCGACTGGCGCCAGGTAGTTTCTTCGCTCGGCTGATTATTATCTTCTTTTTTTTTGTAATTAGATCTCACTGTCAAAACAATCGCTGCATGAAATGGAAAATATGTGAGACAAAAATATCAGGAATTTCCTTATTTTTTACTGTTGCGTATCTGTTATGAATCTATTGCAAACTTTTTATATGAATCATTAATAATAATTGTTTGTTTCACGTTAACCCCTGTACATAGTCGGGGGTATTCTGGATTCCGATTGTCGTCCGTCCGGGTGTCCGTGTATCCATCCGTTCATCTGTCAGGGGTTGTGGCTTGGGTTTGCATTTCGCATGCCATAACTCTCTGCTATGCATCCAAACTTCTACACACATGAAAACATCTTGGTCTAGACTGTTAATGGGCTGAGGAGTTGTAGCACCTCCGGTGCCTCATGTTTTCAAGAGTTATGGCCCTTTTCTGAAATCTCTGTGAATGGGACTTGTCCGGGCTGGATCTTGGTTAATATTGTATGGACAAGTATGAAATTTGCATGATATGTGGCCAATGACCCACAGTTGTGCAGCGTAAAGTTTCTCCACGTTTCGCTTATATTTTCAAGAGTTATGGCCCTTTGTTCCTGAATTCTCCGTGAATTGGGACTTGTCCGGGCTGGATCTCGGTTAATATTGTATGGACAATTATGAAATTTGCAGGATGTGTGGTCAGTGCCCTGTAGTTGTGCAGCGTGAATTTTCTCCGCGTTTCGCATATATTTTCAAGAGTTATGGCCCTTTTTTCTTCAAATCTTTGTGAATTGGAACTTGTCCGGGCTGGATCTCGGTGAATATTGTATGAACAATTATGAAATTTGCAGGATATGTGATCAGTGCCCTGTAGTTGTGCAGCGTGAAGTTTCTCCGCGTTTCGCATATATTTTCAAGAGTTATGGCCCTTTTTTCTTCAAATCTTTGTGAATTGGAACTTGTCCGGGCTGGATCTCGGTGAATATTGTATGAACAATTATGAAATTTGCAGGATATGTGATCAGTGCCCTGTAGTTGTGCAGCGTGAAGTTTCTCCACATTTCGCCTATATTTTCAAGAGTTATGGCCCTTTTTTCTTCAAATCTTTGTGAATTGGGATTTGTAGGGCTGGATCTCGGTTAATATTGTATGAACAAGTATGAAATACGCATGATATGTGGTCAGTGACCCATAGGTGTGTAGCGTGAAGTTTCTCTGTTTTCGGTTATATTTTCAAGAGTTATGGCCCTTTGTTTAAACCTAAGTGAATGGGATATATTTATTTGTCCAAGCTGGATCTCCGTCCATAACTGATTTGAACCAGGAAAATGGCTATATTATATGTTATTCTACATTCCAAAGCAGACAACATAGGTCCTGAAGTATGAAATTGCCCCCAAAACAGTGAATTGGGTATAAAATTCACTGATCGCTTCATAATTTCACCACAATATACTCCCAAGGAATGTAGGTCTCATAACCAGGTCACATTTTCGGATTTGGCGAAAGCCCTGGCGACCATCTTGCATCGAAGCATCGTATTATCATTTGGTGCTTGATATTTGGAATATGTATTATGTGAGACATGGCAAAAAAGTGACTGAAACAGAATTTTTATAATTATCCAAATTAGGCCTCCACCAACCAATAAAGAACAGAACAATGGCGGGGCAGTGTCGGATTAAAGTGGAAGGGGGAGCATACAATTGAGCAATCTCTGATTGCTTCCTTCCTGTGTTATATTTGCAGTGGTGCGTTTCTTCCAAGAGTATGTTGAACCAGAGGAAGGTCAGTCTGCTCCTGCAGCGTTACGGCGGGAAGCTAACCCGCTCCACCCCTCCTCCTCCACTACAGATGAGGAGAAAGTATTGCTCCCATTAGGGGAGACAACCCTTACACAGAACTTAGGTGTACCAATTATAGTCGTAATTACAAAGGTGTGTGGAATACAATTGTTAAAATCTGTTTATATCAAATAAAATGGGAAGATCAAATTTTGATGTTACTTTTGTCATTCTGTTTAGTGCTACATGTAGCAGTACCAAGTAAAATTACCTTTGACTCGTAAACCTTATGCAGGAAACAAACATCTACATGTAGATCATTTTGATTCTGATATACAGAATAGTAAAGTTCAACATACTTACTTGTATAATGTCATACTGCTGATCACATTAAATACTGAACATTCACTGTGTTATCATCTTAATGCAAAATTATTCCATCAAGTACTATTGTTACTGTATTGAAACAAGAGCTAGTGCAGCATTTGATATCTAATCTACATGTAGATCTTTTCTGTTTATTTCAGAGTGATGCAATCTCAATGTTGGAAAAGGAACATGATTACAAAGAGGAACATTTCGATTTCATTCAACAGCATATTAGGAGGTTTTGTTTGAGTTGTATCCTTGACTCTGCAGGAATTCCACAACTTTGAGTATACAAGAGTTATCTGCCTATTTCTGCATAATTTGTATTCACATTGTAGTGAAAAGAACAGTAATGGCTGGAAATCAGTAGAAGTGCTATTAAAATATCAGGCCTGTGCTGTAGTATTTTCTCGTTTTTGTTGCAGGTTACCATGATAAGGGAATGTGTAACCTATGGTAACCTGTAACCGGAGCTTCCAGGTTAAATACCTGGTAACACAAAATATCATGGTAACCTATAGAGGGTCTTCCAAAACTGGAATTGGTAAACCTTCAGGAGAACGGGGTATACTGTTCATCATTACAGCACACACCTGTACATTCACTGTTTCCCTTTTAAAAAAATAGTAAAGAAGGCATTAGCACATTTACCACTATTTTCACAACAATCTTAATGAATTAATATCTTATCAATGCTATCCAATCGTACGTGTCGCTATACAGGAGCTCACATATTTCAATTGAATTTGGTGTGCCATGAATATTTAATAGCATTATGACATCATGGTCGCATCTGGACTAATCCACTTGCGTCGGGAAGGGGAGATAGGCGCATTGTGTCCGATTACCACAATGTTTACACCAAAGACCAGTCCATATATCTACCCCGTATTATGGTGCCACAATGTCGGGACCGCGGCAACATGAAAAGAGACCTCGCCAGCGTGGCGTCAAGTCGACTGAGCCAACCAAAAATTCTCTATCGTTAATGTTCCCCTCAAAGCACTATGAAGCGTTCTCAGGATTGGTTGACACTCGAGTTACTGCAAGCCTGTTAGATCCTTCAAGTGACATATCCAAATGGGGGAGCAGATAGGATTTAATTTTAATTAGGTTGATTTCACAAGTACTCCAATTAATACAATTAAAATAGCTTGTGCTGGCTTATAATATTATGGCATATAATGTTTTTTCCTTGACCAGTGTTTACAGTTGGTGCTGCATTATTTTACACATCAGTCAAAGAAGACAAGAACTGTGATTTAATCTATAGATATTTGTGTCATAGAATATATGGGTTCCCTTTCACCTCATCGGCATATGTGGTAGAAAAAGACAGCGTTTTCGTGTAAGTACCAGTTCCTGCAAATTTGGTGAGAAATCCTGAATATTATAATCTATGTTGATCTTTTTACAGTATCCATGCATCCATGCTTTGTGAATACATAGATTATGTTTGTTTGAAGGTGAAATGCAAAGGTCATGAAGGTTGCGATTTTCTGCCACATTTTGATTGAGATTAAACAGAGGCAACTTAAATGATAGAGTCACATGATCTTTGCCGAATTCTTAAACAGTACTTCCACTCAACTGAGCTCGGATGCCTTTCTCCCTCAACTTGGGCGTAATTGTACTTCAACATTGACATATTAAATGGTGGTGCCCCACCATTGGTTAACACAAGATAATAAGGCTATATCTCCGACTTTATATGGACTTGTCCTATAAAACTCTTCAATTCAGATAGAAATGTAGAGCTGAAAATACGTTCAGGCATTTCTTCTCCATTAACACCCGATCATGATCGGCAGCATTGAAGATGTAATTTTAAAGTCCTATTTTTGATTGTATTTACTCGGTAAATCATTGATGTTCTCCCCTACATGTACTTGTGTTTTACAGGCCAACAGGTTGGGATAATGAGAAGAAAATTAGCATACTGTATGAAAACATGAGTAGCATGAAACCTGAAGAGTCATATGAAGATGTCATAGTTAAACCAATCACAAGAAAGGTAAAGTTTGTGTTGTGCTGGAATATGGTCAGTGATGTCAGTCAATTTTGTTGTCTGGCAAACAAAAAGTTGAATATTCCTGATTCAGGAAGTCCACACATTGTCACATGCAGCTGTTCCCTCCTCCGCACTGGGGGCAGGTTCCCATCAAGTTAACATTGAGAAATACAGAAAAATCTCTGTAACTATAGAACTAAATTTTCCTGGCCACTATTTTTTTTACGTATTTGGTGAAGATATTCATTTCTTAAAAACATACAAAAGTTTCAGAATTTTTCAGCTGATAGAAACAAATTTATTCACCAAGATGAATCAAGCGTACAGATCTTGCCCTCAGTCAGTCAAATTTAAATATATTTCTGGATACACCTAACATGTGCAATCCTGGCAATCAACAATTTTTGTTGCTATTCATGTATTTCCTGAATTTCTGATCTACAATCCCAACACACCCGTTAACCAGTCCCAGTGGTCACAGGGATTTGCATTACTCCAAGTCCAGAACACACATTTATTATTATAATATCTTGAGTTACAGTTTCTGTTATTTAGCATAACATGTATATTGCAGTTTTGCTTGTATTTCTATCTGCCTTACTGGTAATCATGAAATAATGCAGCTATCCAATTCATAAGCCCATCCTTAAATATAAATAATAGATCTGTATTAGGTAACGAGCCAACTGCTTTAGTTAGGTCTGCAAGAAATTTTGTTTTATTATTTATGGCATTTGTTATTTTGACAGAGTTCTTTGAAAGATACATTTGAAAATTGTTACAGGTTAGGTCACCCCATAGTCAAGTATAGGTGGATATACTTTGATGTTCAAAGTAAAGACAGTAAATAATAACTTGGGGCCTAACCACTACTGGAAGAAGTTAACTCAAAATTTCAAATTCAAAAATTTCAGTTAGGGCCAATCCTTAAATTGCTAAATATTTTGGCCAGTCAACATTATCTCAAACAAAAACTTTTTTGGATGGCGTAATGTAACTAAAACATCTCTCATGATTTCCAGGAAATTTACTTAAGTAGAAAAAAACTCTCAACCTTGCAAGCAAAATGGACAGATTGTCTACAGACTAAACATTCAGGTTTTGAAGACTGAATTCACTTATTGTAAATTAACAGTATGTCAAATTGCTGCATTATTTCTGTTTGTCTGAAAGACCCTACAGCTTCTGCTCTCACGTTTGAAATCATCTCACTAACACCTCCAAACTAACACGCTGTACAATAAACTTTCAGAATGCTTTACGTGGAACCTCAGAGGTTGGTAATACATTAGTTAATACTTTGATAGTATAGACATTCAAAAGTGTCGATCTATTCACATTGGATCTGTTCTCTCTCGCTGTAACTGTACCTCCTAGAATTTTGGGTAGTACGGTATAGAAATAGATGTTTTGTTGTTATAGAAAGACTTTAGAATCTTATGGAGAAACCTTGTTTAATATACATGTAGCAAGAGGAATTGGCTTCTGTTTAGGTGTAAGTCATCGATCTACTGATTTTCTACTTTCCTGGTCACAGTGGTGTCTTATGATTATGTTGATATTCTTTTAACTGGGTATTTGCAGTGGACATTCATGTTATTAATCAAGGGGGATAACCAGTGACAAACAGCTCAGAGGTTGTCTCCCTTGGTTGGCACTATTCATTTTATTGAATGAAGGGGAAGCATGAGGAGAGTATTTTCAGACTGTGAGTCAGCATGGTTTATAAAACGGTAGGAATGAAAATATATATAGGATATTTCTGTGAAGAAATCTTGAATTCTGCATGGATTATTAAAGTTTGAGGCATTCCTTTGCAAGTGTGGGTTCTGTGGAAGTAAGTTATAGATTTTGCTAGCTGATAGGTGGAAGAAGAATACATACGATGGATTACTATTGAAATAATTGTAAGAGACATGAAGATGTGTGGTGAACATTGTAGCACCGCCAAAGAGAATTGCTAAGTTATCAAGTGATAAATCATTATAGACTTGTGCAGAGTCTTTTCATTTCAAGGCAATAATACTAAGCCATTAGATTAAATGCTTTTGTCAATAGAGTCATCCAGTACAACATGAAGCTTAGTCAAATAACAACATGCCTGAGCTTTGTTAAATATCTCCAACTTCTGTTGTAGGAAATCCATAAGATTGTGCTCTATCCTTCAAACCAGAAGCAAAATAACTAGAAATCAACTAGGTATTCCAGCATCAGCAGATGTGATTGTGATTAATCACTCGACTTTTGTTTCGAATCTGCACGAACATGACACCTGCAATTTAATTGAGCATCTATGTCGCATCATGTGATGTTAGCAAGGAGGCAGTGACCAATGCTTTCTGATCTAATGTTACAGACAGTGAGACTTCTAGTTGATTTGCTTCTGTTCAAACTTCCATATGCACTGTAGATCCCAGTATTTTCTCTGTATCCTTCAACTCACACCAGTTCGTACCAGTCGTTCGCCTCACACCGTCAAATAGTACGATATAGATCCAGAATACATGTATCTGTCCTCCGCTGTAATAGTGTGTCTGTATTATGTAACTCGTATCACTTTATTCCATACCTCGTGCTACAGCTGTTTCATGCTTTAGTGAGATGCTAGAATAGCTCATTCTCATGACATCAGATTGTATACCTCCTACTGTCAGATATACCCTCTGATTGCAGTGGGGTTAGAAATGTGGCACACAGTTTTTGTTCACATGGCTCTCGGCTAATCAGCATAGTCCGTTTCTAATTGGTGCGGACTGAGATCAGGATGTGCAGCTAACTTGTTTCTTCTTCTATTTGATATACTTGATGCATTTTCCATCTCTCTGGTATTCAGATCCTAGCTTCCTTAGCTGACTGAATGTGCATGTGTGCCACGTTTTTTGGCCCAATGCACTCAGAGTATGTTGCACCGACAGTTTAGGAGGTTACACATTCTGATAACAGGAGAGTGGAAATAGCCAAGCAAGTTTGGGTAGTTTCCATCGTAGCTCTCCTTGGATATTGCTAGGTATGTGTATTTCACTATATTGGATGGAACACTACCAAGTCCTCCATCAGGTGAGCATGTATTGTAGGAAATGATCCCCTTAGAAATCCTGGTGACCCCATATATAGACTAAATATTGGGATTTCAAAACAGTGACAATTTTATAAACACTTAAGCATGATGTTCCCAAAACCATAGCAATTATTGTGCATATACTCCAAAATTCTACACTCGTGTTATTCTTGAAATTTTGCTCATGTGAGACCCTACAAAATGTATGTGAGATGTTCAGATCACATTCCATCAAATCTGACGAAAAGTTGTGAGGGTGTGTTTTCATGCCCATATGCTCTTGTTATTATTGTGATACTTTTGCGAAGAACATTTAGCTAATCTTGACCAGTTTGCAAGATAATCAAAAATTTGCCCATATATAAGATCTGCTCTGGAAGTTAAATTTGCTAACAGCTTCCCAAGCTACCTGAGACATTTCCTTGGCTGGTTCTACCATCCAGTGAATGCTGGTGCATGAAACAGCTATAGTGGGAGCTCCAGATTAGGAGTTATCAGTCAATGATTCCTGCAGTTCAGCTTCTATCCCAAGTCTGCCGTTTTGTACCCTCTCTAATTCTGATAGACTAGGCTCACTTCACTGCCACAGTTAACCCTAATAGTAATCGCCCCCCACAATGCTTAATTCTAGGTCATCGTGGACCATCCCACATACTTGTGTCTGATGGATATATCAAGTAACATTGTAGTCTGAAAAATGGACTGTCTTGTCTTGATCGGGTCATGATGAGAGAATGAATGTCAGATGTAATTTGTCGAGCTGGCTATACAGCTGAAATATTGCTGAACGTGACATATTAATTCTCTCTGTTGTCAAGCTGGCCAATGTCACACATGTACAGTAATTGAACTACACAATATTTGTCCCTGTCTCTCCGAATGTATTGGGGCTGGTACATGTATTATAGAGTTGAGTATTCTCTTCACTGAACATGTATGTGTTTTCCTCTTATATTATAGCCAATACAGCGAGATGCAGAAGTTTCAGCGGAAGATGAACAAGTATTCCTGATGAAACAACAAGGTCAACTTAGCAAACAGCCAGCTGCTGGTCCAGCCGGGGTAAGCTGACTTAGAGTTACCTCCCCTATACTGTCCATCTCAAAGAGAGATCGACAGATAGACCTTGTAAGGCATCAAGCACAGACATGGGCTGCTTGTACTTCCCAATGAGATACTCTATTGGACAAAGTGGGAGATTTAACACCATCAGTGATTACTCACGATCCAATCTCCAATATACTTGTCAATTAAAGATGTAATCAGCCTCAAAATCGATGGATTTTGTAAACTCTCTCCCGTCTGTTTTTCAGCGGCGAAGTTTGCTAAAGCTTCATAGGTTTTATATTTGATGATAGTGGGATTGCTATATACAACGAATGAATATCTTGCCAGAGAAATTTGAAACTGCCCGCTTCAATGGGTTTTCTGTTTCGCCATTGAATATGTGCTGTATGTGGACAGAAAAATGACGCTACGTGTCAGTGATGTAGTGACACTCACAAATCTGAATGCTGAACAGCTGCAACCATGGTATAATGTCATGGCTTGTGCCTAATGTGCGGTAGAGTGGCAGAACATATGTAGGCAGAATGCACCACACGTGTAAACACTTGTTGACACGACCGTCGAATAATAAACTGCATGCCATGCCGTTTATTTTCAAAGACAAATTCCTTGTATTTTCTCGTGAATGTCGACAAAAGTTTAGTTGATTATGGTCAAATGTGTTTTATTTTGCCCCTGTCGTAACATATGTCATTTTCGTGGAGTTTGGGAGAGATCAATTCCAGCTTAGATTTGAGGCATGATTACATCTTTAACCCTTTCGTACTTATACCGGCCAAAACCGGCCGGCACCGTATATACCCATAACGGCTGAAACCGGCCGCAATTGACCACCATATAAAACAATCGCCGGACAGTAAAATGTTCATCGAGTGACAGCTCGTCGATAGTTCACATCGTTGAACAAGGAATTAATCACCAAAACTTGTTCAAATTTTATTGTAAATCATTTGTTTATTTTACTGAAGACGTACCTTCATTGTGATGGAAATTGAGAAAATCAGCGAAGAATTTGCCGTTTTTGGACCATTTTCAACGCCATCGAAATCTCATTTCCCGCGGTAGAATGTGGGAGATCTTGGCCTCATTTCAAAGGTCAGTTCTCCCACTTTCGACCTATGATAAGTGATTTAACAAATAACCAAGCAATAACGCAAATAACGAAGGATTTGATTGGATAGAAATGATGTCAGCTCTTCTTCATCAAGGTGAAAACGAAGCAAATTGAGCTGGGGAAGCTGATTGGTTGAAAATGAGGTCACGGCGTGAGACAATGGCAGCGATTGGCCGGCTGTCTGTTATCAACGTTGCTGGGTGAATTCGACTGCAGAAAAATGGCGTCGTACACAACTTCAGCGAGCCGACTGTTGTGTTTACCATGGAAATAAAGGTTTTCCCGGATTTATATGTCAGATAAATACCTACAGGGATGATGCACTGGTATTTTAGCACGATCGTCCGGTTGAAATGGGCGAATTCTGATGAGATTTTTCATGGAAACTTTTCATTTGGCTGGGACATACACGCACGGTAATGTTGCCAAAATCAAAGTTTTTTTTTGTTTTTTTTTCTTTTCTTGTCTAGTCTGCTTTTATTTTAGACACAAACGGAGAGATATTTTAAGGACAGGATAATTAAAGTATGGGTCTTATGAAAATATATATATTTAGCAGGGTTACAATAAAGCTACATGCAAATATATTGCTTCAAAAAAAGACGGTCCGTAACAAAATCCTCCCGCATGCATTTATCCGAACATACAAGGCTGACAAACTAGACTATCAGCAAGTAGCAAAGGGTTAAGCAAAATGAAGAAGTGCATATAAACTTGTTCCAGTGCTGCCAATTTCTTAGAGTTATAATTCTGTGCTTCCCCAATGTGACATGGAATGCGTGTTTAACTCTCTCAGTACTGTATAAGTACCGATAGACAAAAAGTTGATCAATTCCCTTTAACTGGCATATGAAAATGGCAAATTTCCAGACAAATAGTTTCATCATTATTACTTCTCATTCAAAAGCTCGGAGTATTGTGTTTGAAACTGCGTACACAAGGCTCATTAAATCTTCGCTTCATTCATGTTGACCATGTTGATATCAGTTCATAATGGTTAATACCACCAATACAGAGAGAGATAATATATTTTTTCTTGCGAGACTCCCATCTTCCAAATATTGTCTTCATCAAATATTTTCTTATGGTCACAGCAGATTTCTGTTAGACTTATCAGGTCTGGGTATCACTCAGTGTTAAAGCAGAATTCCTTGTTGAATTAACCATGTGGCTTTTTCAAGGGTACAGTTTCTGACATTGACCTTGATTAGGCAAAGTGAAAGTGTATAACTGTTAGGACATTACCGAGGGTGCAGCAAGTACATGTACACCAGTGTGGTCTCAGTCAGTCATAAATGTCTTTGTTTCAAACTGAGGTGGATACGGAAAATTGAAAAAATTTGAAAAATTGCCAATTACAGTTGTGGGAACACAATAACAATTGAGATTAACATTTTCTTTGACAGGAGTCTCCTATACGGACACCAGGGAATGTTTCTAAGACGTCTTCACCACGTACACCCGGCTCAGCCAGTGCTGGGGCATTATCAGGAACACCGAAGAAGGTTAGCTATTATCTTAAAATAGGAGATTTTTTTTACCTCTCTACCAAAGTGGCCGTGAGGTATTGTCATCATGTACGTCTGTCCATTTCCATATTCTCGTTCCACTATATCTCGAGAAAGACTATGCCTAGGAGCATCACACTTACGTATGACCAGAAATCTATTGAAAATCCATGAAATTGACCCGTATTTTCCAGATCACCATGTCAAACTTTGTCATGTTTTCACCAATTAATTGTTACTACCAATTTAACCAAATCTTTGGAATGAATATGACCAGGATCACCAAATTTACTTCCACACATGAATGTGGTTATAAAGCAGAAGCCTTTAGAAAATCAGTAGTATTGGGTCCGTTCGTCTGACTTCCTTTCCGGACAATAACTTCTGAAAAACTGAATTGATTATTTTCAGATTTAGTATGTGGGTACCCCACTACAACATTTCGCTTGGGATTGTTTTTTTGCGCCTATCTGCATATAGGTGTCGCCATCTGAGGGCAAAGTTAAAATTTCGTTTCCAGACAATAACTTTTGGAAAACTGAATTGATTCTTTCCAAATTTGGTATGTGGGTGCCTTGCCTCAAGATCTCACTTGGGATTGGTTTTCATGACATCCACCTTTAGGTGAAGCCACTTGTGAGCCAAGTTAAAACTTAGTTTCCGGACAATAACTTCTGAAAATCTGACCAGATTAGGACAAATTTAGTAATTGTGGGTACCTTGCCACTGGATTCCCTTGGGATTGCTCTCCATGCCAGGTACTGATCATTATGGTTCCAAGCCAAATCAATTGTATCAATGTCGGGGGACTTCAACCACTCAGGTTTTCATATTGACTTATTTTTACTGTGTGACTGGGCCAAAGTTGGTCCATTTTTCACCTATTGCTTGTTACCACCATACATGTATTTCAAGTTAAGGCCAAGGTTTACTTTCACTAGACACACTTGCGGTCATGGGACCAGCCAAAACTGTTCTTGGGGTATTGTCATTATGCAAGTGCGTTCTTCCATCTTTGCTTTATTGTTACCACCATATCTCAAGAATGAGTATGACAAACATTAAACATGCATGTTGTTACAGAACATAAGCTTATCAAAAGTCACTAGGTCAAATTATGTAAATTTGTTACTTTGAAGAACGACCTGGGAGGACCAAACTTGTTTATCACATGCATTACATGTAGGTGATATAGAAAAATCCTATACAAAATGAGTTGGATTATTAACCTTTTCTGGGTGACCAGGTTAAACTGTCAATTTGTCACCAATTGCTTACTCGTCAGACACAGCCCTATTTAAATGCCCCAAAAGCAGAGGGGTTCCCAGTCCTTTGCATGGTTCATGTTTTGTCTGGAATTCCCTGCGTTTCGCAGAAGAACAAATTAATAAGTTAATAAATTCCAAGGTATCTTCCAACTACAGCTTCTGGGTGGTGATCAATTTCTGTTTTCCCTATCATGTACATACCATCATTGCTGGCTTATTTGAAACTGACATTGTGGGACAGATATGTTTCGAGATGTTAAGTCAATCATGGAAATATGAATTATCAAAAGGGGAAATATGTTGTAAGGTTGGGTTGAATGGTGACAGCATTAATCAGTAATATGGTTGTTCTCTGTTAAGTCATTATCTCCACTCTTTTACCAGTTATCCACATTACATTTACTATACCTTGTGCTACAAATTTTGTATTAAACAAGTTTTGTAAGGAATATTTTTTTCATTTGTATGGTTTTCAACAGAGTTTTATAAAATCCCAATCAAAAGATCTGATATTTAAAAGTTAATGTACTTACCTTAATTTTTCCAAGTCCGTTGCTAGAAACACACATTATTGTGAATAGCCTTACAGCATTAAGAAAAAAAATAATGCAGACAGCTCTTGAAGGGTATATATGTACAACTTATTACACCTTGCAGTTGGATGGCGCTAAAGGGGCTACAACAAGTGAAGGTGTCCTAGCTAACTTCTTCAACAGTTTACTTACGAAGAAAACAGGAGGGGCCGCAGGACCAGTTTCAAAAATAGGTGAGTAGTCGAAAAATATCTGGCACCCTGATATATAAAATACATACCTCCCCAGCTCAAGTTACACATCTGCTGTCTTTGTAATTCTTCATGGGGCAGAATTTTCATTCTCAGTGCTATAAATTTACATTAAATAAGCTGCATGTAATAATCAGTCATGTCATATCAAATAGCTCGGCCTGTATCAAATTGAATATACAAGGAAGTGAAACAAAATTAGTAAAACAGAACCTGGGCATATTGTGGACAAAGTTCACTGGATGCACCTTTGTATGATGTTACTGTGAAGACATGTGGCAAAATTCTGTTCGATTTCAAACTTCTGTACAAATGTTAACATCTGTACAATTGTTAACTTATGCACCATTGCTAACTTTTATACCATTGGAAACATCTGGACCAATGCTAAATTCTGTACCATTGGTAACTTCACACCATTGCTAGATGTAACTTCTGTATCTGTACCGTTGCTAACTTCTTTATTGCTCTTCTTGCTGTAGAGAAAACCGGTGTTTCGAGGGAAGCGGCGGCCGAGTTTGAACGAATGAACAGAGCGAAGAAGTCCAGTTCTACAGAACCACAGACCAATGATACAAATGCATCCTCGCCATCATCCTGATTGGATTGAAAAGAGATCTATAATATTGTCTACCATATTCCTGAAGCTTTATGTTTCGTCTGTTTGTTCCTCAGTCCGTTTGGCTGGACCTGATTGGCTAATGCTCACATCGACCTACGACTGATCGGAACGAATAAAACTGGGGGTTCAGAAAACGAGGCCAGCCGCCGCATACAGCATATGTACGCATGTGAGAGGCCCTTTTCTACCCTAGTCTAAGGAGGCTCATTGGGCATGGCCTGTTGTTGCCATGGCAATATTGACTGAACTAATGAGCTTGCATAACGGCATACCAATGTACCACTGGTAACTGTGTTCAAACGTTGGACTATCGTGTATAATAGCTGCTGCCTATACTGGTTGAACCGTGTACATTTTTTGAAGGGAGCATGAACATACAACAGTGGAATAAAATATCTTGTATAGCTTAAATTAGTAACTTAAAAAATTAGATTCCTGCTAATTAATAGCATGGTCATGTATCTTGTGCTTTATCATTGGAGTGCTGGTATAAAATTCTTCACATGGATCATATACAAACCTTGTGAAAATCTTTCTACCAAGTTGTGGGTGTATGCTGCTTGCTTGCTTGGCAACCATTGGGCGCTTGGCAACCATTGGGTGCTTGGCAACCATTGGTCACTTGAAACTGTGTAACATGATTTGAGTAGATCATGCAAGGGTGTTTAATAGCCTCACTGGGTCATACAGAGTTGTTGTTCTTGATCAAAGCCCTGTAGTCATGGTAGTCAATACAGATTTCTGTTGATTGCTTTGGCCAGGTATACACAATCACTTTAGTTTTGTCAAACTGCAGCGTCACTGTTTTTTGTCTCGTGTGTATTGAAAATTTGGCATATACTACATTGCTTAGACCACTGGCATAAAACTGTGTCGTCGAAAATTGGACCGTTACCCTTGCTTGCATTGTTACACTACATTGTGCACATATGTAAGCTGCCTGTGCCGAAATGACCAGTGGAAGTTGAATGACAAACCTCATTGGTAAATTAGATTCAGCTAAAATTAGCGGGAACAAACTGGAATGTGTGAAATCCGTATTCGAACATGTAGTTAAACCCAGACAGCAGAGTGCAAAACTACCAATTACAATGGTCATGGCTGCCAAGGGAGCATACGTGTTACTTCATGATGTAGCTGTGTGGGCTAGCAGAGATGCTTCATAATGTGAACCGAAGCATAACATTCCTATTTAAATCGTGTTACTTCCGCGCATGTTTTGTTCTTACTTGACCTATATAAAGTGCTGTGTGTGACTGTTTCAGTCTGTGTACCATTGTTTGTTTCTTAATTTATTTGTTGCAGTAATGACTTGTTAAAGTTTTGTTGTTCCTTTTCTATATTTTTACCATTTCAGCCATATTCAGCAGTGTTATTTGTCTGCTGTATGTGAACAATATCAAGGGTACTCGAGTCGGGGATTATCTTCTAAAACATAAATGTTAAAAAAAAATGTGTATACATGTATGAACATGTTATAGATGGAGGTGTTGCCATCCAAATTCATAACTTGTTCCCTGTATGTATAATTCTTAGTACCATATGTATGCTTTTGAAATTCTGTTAAATTTTCTGTTGTAAAATGCCATATTTCAGTACCGGTAACTTCATTGCATCATGGTATAAGATATATTTGATCAATATGGCACATGATTGGTTGATTCAAATTTTTGAAAAACAAATAAAGAAATTTCATTTGCTGGTTAGAAAAACACCCCTTGTCCATGTGTGAAAGAGGTTATTCTTGACAACTCTCTAATTCGACAGAATTTTACTGTGCAATTGCTACTGATTGCTATGATAGTCATTCTTAAAGTTAGTCTCAGTGATGTGATTCGAAAATAGAGGTGAAGCAGTGGATGTTTAGTAGGTGGTGGGGAGGGGAATGCAAGGTTCGACTTGTACTTAAAGTCTGCAAGCGTAACCCATAGTTTATGCTTCAGCTTATGTACATAAATGGATAGGTATAGATGTTGACAAATCCCTGTGTTCATGCCATGCCATTATTGGATACATTTGGCTTGAACTGAGCATTGATTCCAGTGGAACTATCCTATTTCTTCTAAGTAATCAGATGGCAAAACTTAACTTCAGGCTACTGTAACTGTGGAGAGAAATTCTGCACACATTCTACTTATTTCACTACTAGCTATCTTTGCAGTTCTTGGGATCAATAACATATCCTTGTCACAGTGTTTAGCCTCAGTTGACATAAAGATTGATTTTTTCTGCTTCTAAGTCCAAAAATTATGTTAAAAAAATTAGCAAAAATACGGCATATAGTTCTTGTAAGAGGAAGTGGCGTGAATTTACAGGATTTTCAATAGTAGCAAATGGGGAAGTGGTCGGCCATTGTTCCATATGCTAACGTGAAGTCACGTTGAAAAGCGGTATCTCTTGCATGAACTATATACCAAAAATAGGGTACTACTCCCACATCATGTTGCAATTATGTCTTGCCTACAGTCTCAGTATGAAATGTTTGAAGTACAATGTAATATTAGTGTACATTCCTTGAATGCTAATACATGTATCATACTTTATTGTGACTGAGAGAGATATATTGTGATTGGATATTATAAAATATAAAACGGTATATTTTAATAACTTAAGAAATAACCATAGTGTCAAAAACAATAATGTTAGGAATAGCAATTTCTTTACTTGTACAGCAGCATTGGTGCCTTGGTTAATCTGTCAGACTTTGACAATCTATTACACATATGGTATTGTCTTCTCACCCGAGTCTGGAGGTCGGTCTTTCATGTAAGATCCTATTGTTCAGGACTTTATATTACTTAAAAGCCAGCCATCTAGACTCAATGTTGTAACCAGAAACTCTAATTCTTCATTGTTTTATGACACTTACATGAAGGATTGACACAAGACACATTGAGAAGAAAATCTCATTGCATGGCATGGATAAAAGATTTAAATTAAATTGGAGTTAAAATTTCTGTGGGTCTTTCACTAACTTCTTCCCAGTATAGAAACCAAACTGGGGTGGTCTTCAATTTAGGAAATATATGCTAGTATCAATATTCCTAGCTCTCTTCTCTTTTTGTCCAATATACAGAGGTATTCTATTCATCATTGTGATCGTGTCTGTTCGAGTCGGATGCTTATGTATATATTATACTCGGTCAAATATATTACTGTTGATCCAGAATACATTTATCTGTATCACTCGACAACGTATCCTTGGACATAGAAATCACACAATGATATGGTGTAGGATCCTATATTTGTGTACTTTTCAGTGTTTTTTCGATCCCGTGTTTCGCTACACTCAGATAAGAAAATTGGCAATTGCTGTGCAATTCTCCGGCTATTATCATGTGTCCACTGTATGTTCATTCCCACCTATCTCCTGCTATGGAGTATATTTGCCTCCGCTTCGTTGTACGTGTTCAATTTGAAACAGTCAGGATGACAATCACTCGAAACCTGAATTTACACTGAATCTTCTAATAATTCAATCACACTAACACTATAATGTAATCACACTAACACTATAATGTAATCAGCCCTAATCCATCTTGTGGGGCTTCCCCCCGGGGATTGACCTGGGATGTCGTTGTGCACACCGCAGGTCATGGTGGGAATAGACCTCGGCTCCTCAGACAGCTTGTTGTAAGAGGCGACTAACTGAGGCACCCGTGGGCTTCCCGGGTGTGAAAAGGAATAGGAGCCCACCCGTGTGGGTCCCGGGTGTGAAAAGGAATAGGACCCAACATCGTGATATGAATGAAATATACTTGAAAGCGACGTTAAATCTCATTCACTCACCCACTCAATCTTGTGGCTAAAACTCAGTCATTCTAATAAATTTGATCATTAAAATAACAAAGAAATAATACCTTATCTGCATAATTTTGTCTTTTTCTTGTTCTATTAAATTTAATCGCCTCTTGTTGTTATGGTGGGTAATTGTACTTCCTGTGATTGAATAATTAAAGGATTTATTGCAACCTCCAAACAACCCTGTTTGAAGGTTGGATTTATCTGTAGTCCCGTTTCAGCATTTTATTAATTATGCTGCAAGAACATCTTGCATAGAAAGAATGTGAACAGTGTTTTGTCAGGTCATTGACTAGAAATAATTTTCCATTTATCTCAAACATGTACATGTGATGACCGATCATGATGCTCGACACCAGGTACAGGCATGATACGTACGCTTCAGCAACCTTTCTGTATGAGTATCATTGATATTTTCACTAAAATACTGATTCAAGTAATGATTTAAATTATATGGGAAAAAGAGTCGCATATCAACTTGATCACCGGATGAAAATTCCCACTCTCAAGAAGAAAAATACATCCTCAGCTTGGTTGGGATGTATTTCCCTTTTCTCGGGTGGGAATTTTCAACCCAGGATCAAGTTAAATGAGATCCCACTACCAGCCGTCTTTGATGTCAAATCACTTTTGGAAAATTTGACCCAAAGTCCGTAGATTTTGTGCCTGTTCGCAGAAAAAGCCTTTCAGGAATTGTACCTGTAGGATTATTTTTCAAAAAAACCCTAAAATATTGTTGTAAAATACCAGTATATGTAAATTAACAATAAGTGGAAGGGGTAGGGTGAAGAAGAAAGTGAATACAATAAACACTATAGTGATCTACAGACTTGCAGGTCAGATAAATGTATAGGTCTATATTTTCAGCAGATGTGTACAGAATTTTTGTATAATTCCATAATTTTGGGGGAATTCCTTGGATATTTTCAGTACCGGTATAGATTTAGTTTAGGGACTAGCACAAACCAAGTAGATTTCAATTTGGTTTTTACCTTTTTCGACACAATTCAGGTGACAGATTTTTCTCGCATAGATGTTCACATCATAATAGTGAATGTATAAAATTTGTTTCAATTTTGCATAATAATGTTGCCAGTTCCTTCATTACCACAGGTACAGTAAGAAAGCACCGAGTTTCATTATCTAGTCCAAGCAAAGACAATATCTGGTGTTAACCAGTCACAGCTTAACCATAGATATTTTCATTCCATGGTACCTAGTTCGAGGACGTGTTCAATGTTGATAGGCATAGCAACATTCACCTGAAATATGGGTCAGTAATTATGAGAATTCCTATGGATTGCATTTATATTTGCCAGTTGCTTGCTGAATTTTTTATTATTATTTTTTTTTAATACTTCAAGAAGTTGTTAATGTAAAACTCTTTGGTAATCCGAGTTATTTATTTTGTGCTATTCGTTATGCTTGGATTTCGAACCCCAACTCCTGATTCACCTGTGCCCTCGATCCCCCTGCCTAACTGTTTGGAGATTGGTATGATAAATTTGATATAATTTAGACAGAGAGGTCATTCTGTAGGATTTGTAGATACGTTTTATGCCAGTACGTTCGGCAATGACTCTGAGAATGATACCTAGTATGGCGGTACTGATTCCAATGTTTGTAAATAAGGACTACTCAATCTTGCGCAATACTGGTTATATTATCCTCCTTGTACATTGAAATAGACTATATCAGTCAATCAAATCCATGGGTTTGCCCTCATTGCATGTATCTCCAGGGCCTCACCCACCCGCTCTATAAACTATTGTAGTCAATTATGGGATATGGAAATTGACTTTATTGCAAAAAAAATAAAATGGTCTGATGTGACATTATAAAATGTTTCTCCTGCTTTTTTTCTTTCCAGTATGAGTTAACTTATTGTCTAGATGGACAATCCGAGTAGACCCTCCTTGTCTATACTGTATTCAAGATGACCTGACAGTACCTCCATTGTCTAAATGGTATACAAAGTACAGTGAACGCAGTTACCTTAGTGTGTCAGTGGCATAAAAGACAATCTAAGTAGTTCCCTTATTGTCTAGATGGTACACAACTGAGAGTAGTTAACATGTTGTCGAGACAGTAAAGGCAACCCGAGAGAACAGGGGTAAAAGCGTTTATACTATAGACAAGATAACCTGATAGTACCGTTATTGTCTGCATCATATACACGATTACCTGGTGGCCTTGCAGTTCTCATTAGTGTCTACATGGTATACAAGACCTGAGATTAGTTTCTTATTGTCTAGATGGTATACAAGATAGCCTGAGATTAGTTGCGTTATTCTCCAGGTGGCATACAAGACAACCCGAGATTAATTCCCTTATTGTATGGATGGTATACAAGAGAACCAGATACTAATCCCATTATTGTCTAGGTGGACCCCGTGGGGCCTCCGGGGATTGACCTGGGGTGTCATTGTGCACACTTCAGGTCATGGTGAGAATAGACCTCATCCCCTCAGAGAGCTAGTCGTAAGAGGCGACTAACTGGGGTTACCGGGTGTGGAAAGAAATAGGAACCAAACATCGTCATATGACTGAAATAGTGTTGAAAGCGACGTTAAATCTGATTCACTCACTCACTCGGTAGCCGAGTGGTCTAAGGCGCTTCGCTGGTGACCGCTAGCCTCACACCGCTGAACCGGCATGGGTTCGAGCCCAGCTGGTCCATGTGTGAAAGTTTGGGTACTCCGGCTTCCTCCACCAACCAAACTGACTGTCACCATATGAGTGAAACAAACTTGAGTGTGACATTAAGCCAAATTCCCTCCTTCCTCCCTCCTCACTCCCCCCACCCTGAGATTAGTTCCATTATTGTCCAGATTGTGTACAAGACATTCTGAGATTAGTTCAATTATTGTTCAGATTCTGTACAAGACACCCTGAGATTAGCTCCATTATTGTCCAGATTGTGTACAAGACACCCTGAGATTAGCTCCATTATTGTCCAGATTGTGCACAAGACACCCTGAGATTAGCTCCATTATTGTCCAGATTGTGTACAAGACACCCTGAGATTAGCTCCATTATTGTCCAGATTGTGTATAAGAAATCCTGAGATCAGTTCCATTATTGTAAAGATTGTGTACGAGACATCCAGAGATTAGTTCCATTATTATCCAGATTGTGTACAAGACATCCAGAGATTAGTTCCATTATTGTCCAAATTGTATACAAGACAACCTGAGATTAGTTCCATTATTGTCCAGATTGTGTACAAGACAACCTGAGATTAGTTCCATTATTGTCCAGATTGTGTACAAGACACCCTGAGATTAGTTCCATTATTGTCCAGATTGTGTACATGACAACCTGAGATTAGTTCCATTATTGTCCAGATTGTGTACAAGACACCCTGAGATTAGTTCCATTATTGTCCAGATTGTGTTCAGGACAACCTGAGATTAGTTCCACTATTGTCCAGATTGTGTACAAGACATCCTGAGATTAGCTTCATTATTGTCCAGATTGTGTACAAGACAACCTGAGATTAGCTCCATTATTGTCCAGATTGTGTACAAGACACTCTGATATTATTTCCATTATTGTTTTGTTTTTCGATCCCCCGTTTCGCTACATTCAGATCAGAAAATTGATTGTGTACAAGACACCCTGAGATTAGCCCCATTATTGTCCAGATTGTGTACAAGACACTCTGAGATTAGCTCCATTATTGTCCAGATTGTATATAAGACACCCTGAGATCAGCTTCATTATTGTCCAGATTGTATATAAGACACCCTGAGATTAGCTCCATTATTGTCCAGATTGTGTACAAGACGCCCTGAGATTAGCCCCATTACTGTCCAGATTGTATACAAGACACCCGAGATCAGCTCCGTTATTGTCCGGATTGTGTACAGGACACCCTGATATTAGCTCCATTATTGTCCAGATAGTGTACAAGACATCCTGAGATTAGCTCCATTATTGTCCAGATTGTGTACAAGACACCCGGAGATTAGCTCCAGTATTGTCCAGATTGTGTACAAGACACCCGGAGATTAGCTCCAGTATTGTCCAGATTGTGTACAAGACACCCGGAGATTAGCTCCAGTATTGTCCAGATTGTGTACAAGAAAACATGAGATTAGTTCCATTATTGTCCAGATTATGTATGAGACATCCAGAGATTAGTTCCATTATTGTCCAGATTGTGTATGAGATATCCAGAGATTAGTTCCATTATTGTCCAGATTGTGTTCAAGAAAACATGAGATTAGTTCCATTATTGTCCAGATTGTGTACGAGACATCCAGAGATTAGTTCCATTATTGTCCAGATTGTGTACAAGAAAACATGAGATTAGTTCCATTATTGTCCAGATTGTGTACGAGACTTCCAGAGATTAGTTCCATTATTATCCAGATTGTGTACAAGAAAACATGAGATTAGTTCCATTATTGTCCAGATTGTGTATGAGACATCCAGAGATTAGTTCCATTATTGTCCAGATTGTGTATAAGACATCCTGAGATTAGTTCCATTATTGTCCAGATTGTGTACGAGACATCCAGAGATTAGTTCCATTATTGTCCAGATTGTGTACAAGAAAACATGAGATTAGTTCCATTATTGTCCAGATTGTGTATGAGACATCCAGAGATTAGTTCCATTATTGTCCAGATTGTGTATAAGACATCCTGAGATCAGTTCCATTATTGTCCAGATTGTGTACGAGACATCCAGAGATTAGTTCCATTACTTGTCCAGATTGTGTACAAGACACCCTGAGATTAGTTCCATTATTGTCCAGATTGTGTACAAGAAAACATGAGATTAGTTCCATTATTGTCCAGATTGTGTATGAGACATCCAGAGATTAGTTCCATTATTGTCCAGATTGTGTACGAGACTTCCAGAGATTAGTTCCATTATTGTCCAGATTGTGTACAAGAAAACATGAGATTAGTTCCATTATTCTCCAGATTGTGTATGAGACATCCAAAGATTAGTTCCATTATTGTCCAGATTGTGTATAAGACATCTTGAGATCAGTTCCATTATTGTCCAGATTGTGTACGAGACATCCAGAGATTAGTTCCATTACTTGTCCAGATTGTGTACAAGACACCCTGAGATTAGTTCCATTATTGTCCAGATTGTGTACAGGACAACCTGAGATTAGTTCCCTTATTGTCCAGATTGTGTACAAGAAAACATGAGATTAGTTCCATTATTGTCCAGATTGTGTATAAGACATCCTGAGATCAGTTCCATTATTGTCCAGATTGTGTACAAGACATCCTGAGATCAGTTCCATTATTGTCCAGATTGTGTACGAGACACCCTGAGATTAGTTCCCTTATTGTCCAGATTGTGTACAAGAAAACATGAGATTAGTTCCATTATTATCCAGATTGTGTACGAGACTTCCAGAGATTAGTTCCATTATTGTCCAGATTGTGTACAAGAAAACATGAGATTAGTTCCATTATTGTCCAGATTGTGTATGAGATATCCAGAGATTAGTTCCATTATTGTCCAGATTGTGTATAAGACATCCAGAGATTAGTTCCATTATTGTCCAGATTGTGTACGAGACATCCAGAGATTAGTTCCATTACTTGTCCAGATTGTGTACAAGACACCCTGAGATTAGTTCCATTATTGTACAGATTGTGTACAAGAAAACATGAGATTAGTTCCATTATTGTCCAGATTGTGTATAAGACATCCTGAGATCAGTTCCATTACTTGTCCAGATTGTGTACAGGACAACCTGAGATTAGTTCCATTATTGTCCAGATTGTGTACAGGACAACCTGAGATTAGTTCCATTATTGTCCAGATTGTGTACAAGACACCCTGATATTAGCTCCATTATTGTCCAGATTGTGTACAAGACACGCTGAGATTAGCTCAATTATTGTCCAGATTGTGTACAAGGCACCCTGATATTAGCTCCATTATTGTCCAGATTGTGTACAAGATACCCTGATATTAGCTCCATTATTGTCCAGATTGTGTACAAGACACCCTGATATTAGCTCCATTATGGTCCAGATTGTGTGCAAGACACCCTGATATTAGCTCCATTATTGTCCAGATTGTGTACAAGGCACCCTGATATTAGCTCCATTATTGTCCAGATTGTGTACAAGACACCCTGATATTAGCTCCATTATTGTCTAGATTGTGTACAAGACACCCTGAGATTAGCTCCATTATTGTCCAGATTGTGTACAAGACACGCCGATATTAGTCAGGTTAGAGAGAACTACTCTCTAAAATGGAGGCAAAAAAGGTTGTAATAAGGAGGCAATAATTTCAAAAATATATCGAACGAAGAAACATCTGGCATAGGCGACACTGAAGATATATATCCTCATCAGATGGTATTGAAAATACAAATTGTCTATCTAATTTGTATAAAAATAGACGACATGTTTTGTTCTCTAATTAGACTATATATGCACGCTTTCAATGGAAAACCAGTTACGACATGTAACAATAAATAAGGTAAGTCGGCTGAAGATTTTGGAGCGTTCTGATGAATATGTCAAACGTTATTAAGCAAAAACTACCTTTTTTACCTCCATTTTAGAGAGGTAGTTCTCTCTAACCGGTTAGTTCCCTTATTGTCCAGATTGTGTAGAAGACACCCTGAGATTAGTTCCCTTATTGTCCAGATTGTGTACAAGACACCCTGAGATTAGTTCCCTCCTTGTCTAGACTGTGTACAGGACAACCTGAGATTAGTTCACTTATTTTCCAGATTATGATAGGACAACCTGAAATTAGTTCCATTATTGTCCAGATTGTGTACAAGACAACCTGGGATTAGTTCCCTCATTGTCTAGATTGTGTACACGACAACCTGAGATTAGTTCACTTATTGTCCAGATTGTGTACAGGACGACCTGAGATTAGTTCCCTCATTGTCTAGATTGTGTACAGGACAACCTGAGATTAGTTCACTTATTGTCCAGATTGTGTACAAGACGACTTGAGATTAGTTCCCTCCTTGTCTAGATTGTGTACAGGACAACCTGAGATTAGTTCACTTATTGTCCAGATTGTGTACAAGACGACTTGAGATTAGTTCCCTCCTTGTCTAGATTGTGTACAGGACAACCGGAGATTAGTTCACTTATTTTCCAGATTGTGTACAGGACAACCAGAGATTACTTCCCTTGTTGTCAAGATTATGATAGGACATAAGTTCCCTTGTAGTTCCCTTATATATATGGTATACAAGACATTCTGAAAGTAATAATGCTGTAGTGCAAATTGATGCTCTGAAAGTGTAGTTGTACGGTCTGACACAACAGACAGCATGCATCGAATGTTGATATGGCCAAGATGTCACATTGTTACAGCTCTGATGATACAACAATGACACTGAAATTAATCATGTTGACCAGAGAACTCGAACATGAGAAGGATAATACTCAAAAGTGGTGAAAATCCCAGAAGGTTGCTACGTTGAATATGGTACAACAATACACTGAAGTTCTATATATAAAAAACTTTATTTCAATCAAATTTGCATATTTTGTCATGGCCCAATATCATAAGTTGCACTAAATTCAATATACAAAAGTCATAACACAGGCCAGTAATATTAAAACCATAAATGACCATTTCAATTATGTATATTTCTGTGTCCTTATCAGTAGTATAGAAGATGCATACATATGTGGATCACTTATTTGAACTGTATGACTCACTAATTGGCATTTTGAACAGTGTCAAGTTTCATACATCAATATAACACTTGACTTGAATAGCCTGGTTGAAAACAGATAACCATACACACTTCACGTCAGCTGAGAGATTGAATTAGCACTGAAAATATCAACTTGATCTTTGGAGAACATGTAACGAATAAAACACATAGTGCAATAATAATTAGACAGACAGCCTATATATTATATACGAACATGAGGGAGAGCTAGCTATAATGCTGTTATACATGTACACAGATAAATGTACATCTGATATCATCTCATGTAATCTGCTTGTGCTAATTTGTTTAATTTGAATTCTCAACACAAAAACAAACAACGGGGACATCAACCCATATTTTGATCTTCAGCAAATTCTGCAATTTTTCCTGAATTATTACAATTATATTTTATTGGTTAAATGCATCTATGGCAATTATTTATAACACAATTTCAATGAATTAAATTTGAGAAATTTTGCTTATCTGGTTGTCAGTGAAATGTTTGATTTGCATTAATACAGATTATGATTTAGTTTGTTAACATTAATTTTGTAGCTATAGCAATTAAAGCTTTTAGCATTAGGATCAAGGAAGTACATTCAAGATGGCTGTAGTTTGTCATACAAAGTGGATCCTTGCAAAACTGGGCTTTATTAGGTTATATAAACCCCTATGTTAGAGTGAAATTATACTTTCACATTGCCTATTAACAAGGAATCTGATCTGTAAGGTAAATGACAGTTGAATGGTAAATATAGTGGGATTTCTGTAAACCATTAAATATTCAGGACATGGAGGCGCAATCTGCAGCTGCAACTTTTAATCACGTAGCTAACAATATAGATATCCTGGTGAACGTAATTACTGTGTTAACATCTGTCACAATAAAATATCGGAGACCGTAAATTGGATTTCTGAAATCCTGATGATACGTATACAATGGCGTCCACCACAACAATGGATAGGATGCATATTCTGTCCAGTCTATCAGGGCAATCTTTACTGATCAAGCTGAATATTTTGATAAAATTGTGTAATACAAGAATGCTATTATTGCATATTCACCCTATTGTATAACCTGTACACTAAATATAAATATTACAAGGATATATCAGTCATATTATGTCATATACAGTAGTAAGCATTTCATTATAGTACAGTCTATGTAGCATCAATTACATCACATCTGAGACCTGCCCAAACAGGCTGGAAATGACTGTTAATGAAGATGCAGCCATGCAATGACACAAAGCTTGTCTACTCGCGTACTGCAGGCAGCTGGTCATGTACCTACCTCCCCTAATAATTGAATGACAGGAAGTTTACCTTTCAACTCTTATCATTCAACACGGAGAAAAAGTATCATTCCCATACTTCTTACAAATCGAAGAAAAGTCATATAATGACAAAATGTGACACTTTGTAGCTGGTGCCATGAAGCAAAGGAGATGGTACGATAAGGCAGCATTTTGGCCTATACGTGGTGCGGTTGAAATCAAAATGATAAAATGTCCTAAAAATAATTGTATTTTTAATGTATAATGGCAAGAGAAAATATATGTACACAATATCTGAAAGTTCTAGCTCGATTGCATTGATTATAGTTATGACATGAAATTAAAATCCATAACATGTGCTATTTCGTACAAAAAAAAGGGTCTAAATCAAGTCATTTAGACACACATTTAAACACTAAGTACGTACCCCTTAGACATGTTAGACCAAAAAGATTTTCCAGCAGTGGTGATAATGCCCCCGCACATCACCAGGTTAAATGACACCAGGTCCTTTGTGTCTAAATGTGTGTTTAAATGACTCGATTTTGACCCTTTTCTCATGAAATAGCACATGTTATGGATTTCAATTTCATGTCATAATGCAATTGAGCCAGAACTTTCACACAATGTGAATATATTTTCTCTTGCCGTTACATTGAAAAAAAACATTTTTTTTTTTCAACGACACCACGTACAGGCCAAAATGTCGCCTTTCCGTACGATCTCCTTTTCAGATCTAAGCCATTTTTGCTGCACTTCCGGTGATCAAATTATTAGGGGAATTACTGTATAGTAGGGTTTTTCCTCCAGCTGTGATCAGCCTTGGCTTGGAAATTGACAAAATGGTCAAAAATCCTGCACATATTCTATTATTTCTACGTAATTTTAATGATTTTAGGAAAATTTTATTAGAAGAATATTAGAATGATGATTGAATTTTGTCCACAAATTGGGGGTGATTAAATTTTGAGTGAGTGGTTGAATTATAAGAGGAATTACCATAATCCAGGGAATATTACCACAATTTAGATGTAAAAAAATATTTAGCATCATTCATTGATCATGCTTGGTTTCTATACAGACAAGAGGCTGGATAAATTGGATGTTTCCTGCTGTTGAAAATATATGCGGATCTTTTTTTCAGTATGACAATTTCGTGGTTTTCTTATAATTACTGGATACCTAATTACATGTATAATACTAAACCTATGTACATTAGTTTTGCTTCATAATTATGCATGAAATAAACAATATGCTGGTGCATAGACATCAATTCTAACTCTATGGCAGGCCCTCAGTGGCCGAGTGGTGTACTTAGGCATTTCGCTGGTGATCGCTATACTCACACCGCTGCATCAGCACGGGTTCCAGCCCTGCTGGTGCATGTGTGAAAGTTGCTACTTTTTCCAACATGAACGACATACATGTACTGTGGTGATCGTGGTTGTTCGCACTATCATTTCTTGAGGAATAATGTGAAGGTCGGTACAGAATTGAAAATAAAATTATTAGGATTGAGATCTAAGGAGAATATGTGGTTGTCTTAATTCACACATATCATCAGTATCAAAGGAATGTGCAAATCTACAAAATGACAAATATGCTTTTAAAACTTGACCAAAACTGATGCTGATATTAAAATACATGTACCATACTTGAAACAAATGTAACTTGAAAAACAGCTCAAACAGTCTAAAATAAATTAAAAGTATATCGCAAATAAAAAAGAATATTAAAAATTCTCTAAGTTGTTAGTGTAAAACGCTGGGAAGAAATATTATGGCAAACAGCGAATACAAAGTGTTAATGAATAATTAGGATACATGTATGTAGGCTTATTCCACTTAAAATTATATTTGGTAATGCAAATTTGTTGGAAGTTGAGCATAAACATGTAGAGTTTGCTACCATTTATATCAAAACTATATGAACAGATAGTGTAAATTCTTGAGTTTAAAAATATATTATGAACTGCAGTGTTATATCATTGTCCTGTTCACATACATGTATGGAAATGGGGAAACATGAGATTTGTCATTATCATGAGCAGAAGTGATATGGTACTACACAAAATTAGTCTAAAATATTTTATCGAAGAACAGTAAAAGTGACAATCGAGTACGGTACCAAAATTACTGTAAACGAACAATTCAACCATAAGATTTGTGACAATCAGCCAGCTTCAATGTTCAAAGTTCAATTTTTCACTGCTGAAACATTATTTTATTTCAATGTGTTAAAAGTTCATTTTACATTATCAGATTTGATGTGGAATCACAGTAAGAGGAATAAAAGAGTTTGGTCCAATAAAATATCCTACATATTGGTCAAAATGTATTGCCTACCTCAAATAGAAGAACAATCTAACATGTTAATTATGAATTGGTGAAATTCACTGAACTGAGAAATTATCATTCCTATAATAAAATCAATAAAACACCATTCATCAACACTGACATCTCTCATCTATCAATGCTAACAATTGAGATATTCATTTGGCAATAATGCGCTGAACTTACATACTGGGATACTCTCTAGTTCTGTATATTTACCTCCATTGCTTTATTGACCTGATTGGCACTGCAGATCATGGTAAGAATAAGCCTCAGCTCCTCAGAGAGCTTGTCGTAAGAGGTGACTAACTGAGGCACCTGTGGGGTTCTCGAGTGTGAAAAGGAATAGGACCCCATCCGTGTGGTTTCCGGGTGTGAAAAGGAATTAATATAGGACCCTACGTCGTGATATGACTGAAATGTAGTTGAAAGCGACGTTAAATCATATTCACTCACTCACTCCTTGACCTGATTGGGCTTGGTATTTAAGGGTGTGTAAACATACAGATTTACTCCACTCACTGGACAGCATTTGGGTCAGTGTAGATTAACCAAAACCTTCAACTCATACACATATTACATTAATACTCGCAGTAAAAGAAGCAGTTGTGATATCAATGTCCAGGATAATTCAGAGCTATCCAACTCTTTCTAACACTACCCCTGGCAATTTGTGCTGAACGATTTACACATCTGACACATTGAGAGCAGATTTGTGCCAATAGAGGAAGCATTTGGCTCCTATTTGGGTACGGGAATACCTCAATAATTCAATGATAGGAAGTGAATTTCCACCATAATATGGGAATGATCATATTTATTAGGACAAGATGAGAAAATGGTCCAGAATCACACAGATAATCCATCATTTCTTTGTTATTTCAATGATTTTAGAGAGTGATCAAATTTATTAGAACAGCCGATTGAATTTTGTCCCCATAATTGGGAGTGACTGAATCTTGATTGGGGGATTGAATTAGAGGGGTCACCATAAACAAGCAACAATAACTGAACACATGCAGCACAGATAGGTCAGATGGTGTGATCCTAACAACTACATTTATATGAACATTTTCACAACATGCATATACCCTGTATGAATTCACATCACATTTTATGCCAGTCGACATAAATATCTATTCACTGGGGTCAAACCCTCAAACATACATTCCATGCAAATCATAACTCATGGTTTCTGATATGTAAATATTGTATTTCTTCATTCAGCGTAAATTGCCAGCTGGTGGTGTTCAAGAAAGGTGAATGTCTATAATATTGTGATTCCACTGGCACTCAGAACATTACATATACATTGAAGGTGATAGACCTCAAAAGGTATTGGTATAGCTGAATGTTTGATACAATATGTTTATCGAGATCTGACTGATTTCAGAGCATCCAGCTATGACTTCTGTTGAACACCTGTGGCTGTAGTGTAACTCCGTAACTCCATGCAAACAGTTGTGATCTTATACTTTTTAATCATCTTTCTCTAACACCACCCCTGCAGGCAGTTTGTGCCAGAGAACATACATGGTTTACACATCAGACATATTGACAGCATATTTGCATCAAAAGACATCTGAGCTTTTGACCACATACTACATGTGTTTTGGTAAACAATCAACAAAAACAGCAGTTAACATCAGTCCCCAAAAATTTGGTAACAGACCTGTACATAATGAAGTTTCACACATCTTTTTTTTGCAATCAACTGGACTATACAGAGCTAGAGCATCCAGTGAAATTTATTACTGATTAGTTGAACTTTCTCTATTGTATTTCATATCTCATTGAATATCAAATATTCCTTGGTAGCTGACAAACAAAACTCTCTGATTGGTTGGCTGATCTTCCATGTCCTCCAGGAGCCAATGAAATCTCCCGATGCCTTTTTAAAAATCCAACCCAGTGCATCAGAACTGACGAATAAATCTTAATGAATTTGAGTTTCTAAAATCTATTTAAATAACTTCACATAGATACATGTACAGGTAAGTGATGAATCAGCAAAATACTAGTGTAACTTGGCACTAAAGCCCAACATACACTGCGATTATTTTGTTGTATTAGAACAAAAACAGTGTTCTGAGCTGTTTTTGTCTGAGCTGTGTGCAGGGCCTAAAAACAGAAAACATCTGTTCAGAACAACTGTTTCTTGATATCAACTTGTTTGATCTTGAAAACATGTTTTGCCCTGGAACAAAGGTTTTGTCATATGTGTTCGGTGAATGCAGGGATGTCATTAGAAGGCAGTAGGTGTCCCTTTTTGAGCCCCTACTACGACCAAAATGGCCCAAAACAGCCGCCTACCTTTCATGTAATTTTACACTTGAAACATAAATGTCAATTATTTTTGCTGCTTACTTCTATGCCTTCCATCTGCTACTTACTTACATATAAACATTTTCCAACTTATAACCAATCAACTGGTGAGCCACGCACATGTGACAAAGCTGCACCCACACACATGACAGCAAAATGGTGGCTGTTTGTTCCGACATGAAATGTTCGCTGTGTGCAGGAAACAGGAACAAAAACAAGCGAAATCATGAAACACTAGGTTTTTTCCGAATACAACAAAATGTTCGCTGTGTGCATTGGGCTATAGTTGAAGCACAATAATAGTGTAACTTGGCACTCAGGTGAAGAACAATAATAGTGTGTTGTAACTTGGTACTTAGGTGAAGTACAATAATAGTAACTTGGTACTTTGTTGAAGTACAATAATAGTGTAACTTGGCACTTAAGCGAAGTGTAACTTGGCACTTAAGCGAAGCACAATAATAGTGTAACTTGGCACTTAGGTGAAGAACAATAATAGTGTAACTTGGCACTTAGGCGAACCACAATACTAGTGTAACTTGACACTTAGGTGAAGCACAACAATAGTGTAACGTGACAATAGGTGAAGCACAATAACAGTGTAAACTTGATAATAGGTGAAGCACAATAATTGTGTAACTTGGCACTTACATGTAGGTGAAGTACAAACATGTACAGTATTGGATTTCACTTTATACTGGTATGTACCATACTAACCATGGATCACAATGTGCTTTGTCAATAACTGACTCTTACATAATAATGTATTTGTGTCCATGAGTTGTCCTACAATGTACATGTACATGTAAACAAGGAAACAAACTTCATTAATATGAATTACAGCAGACCCTGTGCTGTTATGAGGAACAGTAAACACTGTTCTAGAGGTTTCCCAATTCCAGTTTAGAAAACCCTATTCCTGTTAGCCTAGGTTACAGGTTCAAGATATGTTACCCATTTTCTAATTCTGGTAACCCATAACAGGTTTCCTGAGGAAATATTACAGAACAGCCCTGATTACAATAAATATCAAGATTCATAGGCCAAATGCCTAATAGAACGCACTACATGTACATGTAGATACTGGTAATAATTTGTTCAACATTCTTAATTTGTGGAAGACTTCACTGCCATGACTGCCAGTACAGATAAGCAAAGCTGTTGACCTTCGCCACGTTTGATTATATAAGAATTATGCTGTGAGGGCAAACATGGAAAGTTGTACAATATTTTCAAGTGCATGATTGTAGGTCAAAAAGTACAGGCATATGCAGGGATTCTTCAAGTCCAAATTTCGAGTATTGTTTAATTACTCAAATTATGCATTCGGTTTTTGGCATTTTATCAAATTTGAGTATGGTAGTTCCTTGTTTTACAATTGCTACATGTAACAAATTGTTTAGTCTGTTTTCTTATGAAAGTAGGTGATTATAAAATTGAATGATACAAATTTGGAGACTGGAATGGAATTTCAACTTTTTGAATGAATTTTCGCCTGACTGTGGATGAACCTCTGTCATGTTTGTAAGAAAACTGTCATACTGTGTACACAATATGTATAAGTACACATGCAAAAGTATAAGTTTGAACAAGAAGGCATAGTCTGTTTCCGGCAAGAAATTGTGGCCCGAGTTATTATATTGTTGTCATGGACACTTATGGAGTCTACCTCTCTACAATAATGTTATGCAGTCACACTGACTATTGAAAGATATATCCTATTACTCCTTGTTTGCGGAGACACAAAACCACTGAGAGTATAGGCATGATTATAGTCCATTAATTCTCTTTATGATATCTTTCATGTACATATCTCATCTTGTATTTGGTCCTTACCATACATGTACATAATGTGCATTGCACCTTTCAAAGTTGCATAGTAATTTGCATGTGTAAACCAAATGCAACAGCACACACATTTAATATGGTCACACACAAATATGCACGGATGCTGTGTATTTTTCCCCATATAGCAATTGTTTTTTGACAGTCCATGGTACACATGTAGTCTCTCCAAACAAGAATACACATTCAATTACACATTAGGTGTATTCATTGATACATATACACTTCAAGTGAGAACTCGTGTAGATGGTCCACATACACACAGATTACTGGCACTTTAGAACTTGCATAGTGAAGGAAAAGCATCCATCCTCACAGTGGAGACAGTCGACAGCAACAACTCTGACGCTTCCTCTCATGTAATCATAGCACACAGTTGTCGTCCATGTCAATAAGACATTATGCTGAGAATATTTACAAACTTCTATTTACACAATCTGTATTACAGTCATCATCTACACAAAAGTCTGTGTTAGTTATTACAATTGTTACATTTTTGTTTCTTTATCGTTGTTTCCTTTCTCGAGTCTTGGACATGTAATACGACACCCCGTCGTAATGTCATTCTCGTCTCAAAGTCCTTGTGTAGAATCTTGGCTATATCCATGAACATTTCCATAACACCACTATTGTTCTTACAAGACACTTCATAAACCCCTGATAACACGTCTCCACACTCGCGGACAAAGTTTTCGATTTCCGTGTCCGTCACAGAGTTATCTCCCCTGGAATCTGCCATTGTTCCACACAGAAATATTTTTGCTCCCTCTGCATTCATTACAATGTCTAGCACATACTGTGAGAGAAAACTGAATGTTTCTCGGTTAGCGATACTGTAACATAGTAATGCTGCGTGAGCCCCTCTGTAATAACTTGAACCAATGAAACTCATCCTCTCCATACCTCCCGTATCCCATAGCAACATCTGTAAAATAAGAGAGTAATGATAAAGTTTCAGTATTTTGGTACAAAAGTTTGTTTTACGAAATCATTTGAACATGATAAAAACTGTATATCACTGATATACTGACTTAATTCTTTCACAAATAAATCAGAGAATGAAAGATAAGTCATTTTAATAGCTGTGCCATTACAAGGGGATCTGTTCTGAAAGCTGTATTACCCAAACTCACCTAATATATATTTACAGACTCATAATAAATATTTTTTTTACCTTTCATCTCAACTATAAAACCAGTTTTGAATATCAAGCTATCCAAATTGTACCACTATGATGTTTCTTTTCAAAAAAACCCAGAACATTTGTAATTAGCCATCTTCATTTTTTACATTATTGGAGGAGAGAATGGTGGACAACACTTTAATTAGTTTCAAAGGTTCTACCAAATGGTCCCCACACCGTATACTCTTTTGATGTTAATTGTTGTAAGAGGTTATATTTGACTTTTATTAGCGGTTTACTGTTTCTGGGAATGGTCAAAGTTTTCAAAAAACGAACTTGAAACCCTCAATTACCATGCCTGTTTGAAAACGGCGAAGGTCGTTACCTGTTGACCCATGACCCATGATGTCAGAGTCTGCATTACGATCGTTCGTTGTGAATTTTCTAGTCGACATTTCCATTGTAACATCAACAATGTCACAATGCTAAAACGTAATGTCTTTGTTGTTGACATCATGATGATGTCGTCATACTCAATGTTTTGCAATGCACGTCACAATAGGGCATCCGACACAACGGATTAGTGGATATTGTACGACGATATCGTAATCAGACTCTGGCATCATGGATAAGAGTTTACCGCTTCGATACGTTTTTCACCCCATCTGTTGTTTTATTTTGTGTGAAAAAGTCTTCTCTATATGTTTTCCTTTAAGTGTGTGTCTAAATTCTTAGAAAAACAAATTATATTTGATGTAATCAATCATCTTCCAAATTAAATCATGAAAATGAATACAAAACAAATATGAAATCCGCAAATTAATGAATTTATATGCTGAAGAGGACATCTCTAGTTTCTCTCAACACTAGGGGAAATGTGTATCTATTCAATCTGATAAGCATGTTTAAGACCTGAAGGGCATCAGTATCAAGAGTAATATCACTACCATATGTTGGAGTTATCATGAGATATCATAAACATATCAAATACCAGACCATCCCTCTGACTACATTATATGGGCAGGGATCTGACCATGCAGACAGACATGACAGACCTAGGCAGGCAGAATGTGATGTATGTACAGATGCTAGTATCCTCTGTTACAACACATGTTGGCCCTCTTCCTTCCGTTACGTCCTTTATGTCCATACGACTACAATCAATTGACAAGCCCCTGTGTTATAGCACATGGAGGATGTACATGTGTTAAATAATTGGATCATACTCAACAAAATCATCCTATTTTCTCCAAATTACTGTGACCTTTGTTCCATGGCCTAATTTTGAGAATTGAATGTTTACAATGTCACTGATGGTAATTTTTGTATCTGGATACCCAATAATCATTCACATACAACTCAATGTATTTGTCAATGCTCTGATAGTATAACTACTTAACAGAATACTTTCAGTCATAATTAATTATGGTTAAATGTGTATCTCCACATGACTTTTCAGGAAAAATCAATCACTGATGGTATACAGATGCTGATGGAGCATGGCAACATTTCGCTGTATACAACTCAATGAAACTGACTTCAGTGGACTGTATAAGAGTCTAGGTAACTGGCAGCAAGGACTCTATTATCTGAGTTGAAGGGTGATGATGGGTTAGAGGTATCATCAGATCATGGAAGATAACAGGAAATTACCAAATACTGGTCGGTTAATGCACTGAGAAATATGGCCGAGAGTCCATACGGAGGCAATCATACAATTAGAGCAGTCTGGAGATAAAAGTATACTGATGTTCACATACTGGAGATGACAATTTAAACCCCATTTCTGCTGCTGTACAAATATCAGAGATGTTTTGATGAATTATGGCGTCTCACAGGGAGCTCCATTGGTGCAGATATTCTGCGGGATAATCTATTGAAGTTTGTAATAGAACACACATGTGACATTCTGACATGATAAAATTGCTCTAAAGGTCAGCTTGTTTTCTATACAGTTTAACCAGGTTCTATAAATAATGATTAATAATGGTTGAAATGAAATACAGATGATAAGTTGAGAAAATTTTAGGAAAACAATGGATATTTTATAATTTACCCATATCCCAGAAAGGATCGGAACAGAGGTTCATTTGATTTCCTGCTCCCTCCCCTCCCCTCTCCAGTGGACCTAAACCTTCCCACAAATAACACACAATTAATCTCATATTTCCAAAGTCAGAACATTGGTACCAGTACATTATTTCATAGTTGGCTGTTCAACTGTTTTGACTACAGAACTATTGACTGCATTAATGAAATATTGATTGTTCAGGCTTGAAATATATATCTCCAGCACTAAGAACACCTAAATAAATAAATGTGACCTGGGTGATCATGCATCAATAACAAGTACATGTATTTGACAGGTTGATAATACTGACCTTAACGTCGGTACCGTGTACGTTAAATGTTCTCGTACATTGGTCAAGTCCCACTGTCGATCGCCTGTCCGACTTTACAGTAAAGCTGTTGTCCAAGAATCGACGGAAAATAGAACTTTTCCCCACTCCATATTCTCCACATAAGATTATCTTATAACATGGAATGCCCAGTGCCATGTTTGTTCAGGCAACCTGAAATAAAAAATTAATAAATATTAATATTTAAGACACTGATTTCATATGCTTTATCATGTCAAAGTTTGGGAGCAAACTTAATTCAGATCTGAAGAGCCGAAAATAAATTAATCGGCTCACTATGGGCCCAAAAAACTATATGCACACAATAAAAGATATCTGAAATTAGTGCTCATCAAAATGAATAAACTAAAGATAACACACCATATAGTTTCAAACTTACAATTTCAAAAGTTACAGACGCAGTGCACACAAATGGTAATAGCCATGTTTACCAAGTATTCCTGAATATTCCAGTTTTCTTTGTGTGAATGCATAGTGAAGCACTAGCTAGGCCAGTACATGGTGACTGTAGTGTAAATATAGACACAGTAAAAACATATGCTGATCTATGTTAGTAGGGCTGAGAAGTCAGCTGTGGTTTTGACAGAGCTCGGTAATATAGTGATGGCCCACACCATGATTCTATCAAGATGGACCTAGCTATTAAATCTGCAAAAACACACAGCAGGCTAACAGGCTAAGAAACTGACAGCTTTGGACCTCTGTGTATACCTTTACAACACACACAGGAAGGGGGGTAACCCAAACTGATTAGGGCAAGAAAAATACAAGGGAAAGGGTTAAACTGCTAACCAAGATGATGGATTTACGATTGTCTTCAATCCAAACATCTTTAGGCAGAAAAATATGAAACAGCCTGTCTACTAGCTTTCACATTGATAGTTGCAATATGGTAATATGTAAACAGATGAAATATACTGAATACAACTCTCAAAGAAATGTCTTTCATGGCATATGGTATCAAAATGAGGAAAAAAAGGGGTTCAGGTGCAGCAAAAATAATGTTCATCCTGGTAAATAATTTGGTTTGGCAAATATAATTAGTACATATGTACATATAGTCTATGACTTGGATGTTTCAGACCAGATGTGAAAGAGTCTATGGACAGCCTTTTGCAACAATGTTTTCAGAACTTGATACATACAGCAACTTTTCCTGTCTATACTTCTTGCTAATATGTTGTTACAACTTATTCAAATATATGAAACATTTCATCCACATTGTTTCTTTCTTGTTACCAATTGTAACAAAATTGTTTCTTGTAGTTACTTTCCCTTAAGGTACATCCAATACCCCTGCACACTTTACATGAAAATATACAGCTCTAGGCTCTGTGTGAAAAAAAAGATATTTGTTCCAACAAAAAATGACAGAAAAATGGATTTTCAACACGATAAAGGTAACGTGGCAAAAAACGTATTGAAACTTTAACCTCTGTCCTGTGAAGTAAGAAAGTGAGTATTGATTTCATGTTGCTTTCAACAATATATCATAATGTTTGGGTCCTATCCCTTTTCACTTTTATAATGTCAATAGTTTCAAAGTTTGAACATTCCTATAACATTCTGTTGTTGAGAAGCTAAAATAACAAGCAGCTTCCCACAAAATATGATAAAGGGAACATATAAATTCATGTTGTCTTAGATGGATGACTGATACATGTAGCTGTCGTAAATTGACACCCACACAATTTTACCACAGGTACACAAACCACCTTACCATTACTAACCCTTGTTATAGACATACCCGCAAACAGCTACATTGTAAATGTATACATATGTATGTATTCATGTAAACCTCCCAGGGGAGCCCCAATTTGACTAAGCAGTGGTAATACACCAGCCAGCATGTGCACAGTAAATCTGGCAGATAATTTCAGTTTTACATTACAGAAAACATGCTCCTACCACAAGAGGATGTCCTGTTTTTATCTGTCTAATCAAACAGATCAGGGGGCCAACTCGAGCCAGCTGCACAGACTTCACAAACCAATCGACATCAATCTTTACTCAACCATTGGAAGATAAAAAAAATCTGAGAACTTTAAAAGTCAGAACAGGTCAGCCAGAGGAAAATCTGAAGGGAGACAGAGATGTCTGGAAATACAGAGAAGTAGAAATCTAAGCTACCAGGTTCAATTGGTTAGAAGTGGTCTTACTCTTGCCAAGCATGTGCACTCTCTGCGTCTACATGTATACATATATTTAGTTTTATTTTTGCAACAATGTGCACTTTTGGAAAATATTGCATGGAAGGAACAAATGAGCTGTTTTAAATAACCATCTTCTCGAGACAAAAGTGGATTCATTCGCAAATTCGACTCCACCTCAAGGTGGGTCGTTCCACAAGCTCCTCTCCACCCCAGGGTGGGTTCTTTGGCAAGCTCAACTCCACCCCAAGGTGAGTACTCTGGCAAGCTCTACTTCACCTCAAGGTGGGTCCTTTGGCTGAACTCCACCCCAAGGTGGGTCCTTTGGCACGTACACTTCCCTCCACCCTGAGGTGGGTCATTTAGCAAGCTCCACTCCAACCCTAGGTGACCGTGGGTCCTTTGGCAAGCTACCCTTCACCCGAAGGTGGGTCCATTCACAAGCTCCAATCAAACCCAAAATGGGGCAGGGGGTCCTTTCACAAGCTCCTCTCCACCCATTGTCAAGTCTCACTCCACATCAAGGTGGGTCGGTTCACAAGCTCCTCTCCACCCAAAGGTAGGTCCTGTCACAAGCTCCTGACCTCTCCACCTCACATTGGATCTTTTCACAAGCATCTCTCCACCCCAAGGTGGCTCCTTTCACAAGCTCCTCTCCACCCTAAGATAGATCCTTTTCACAAGCTCCACTCCACCACAATGGGGGGGGGTCCTTTCACAAGCTCCACTTCATGCCAAGATGGGTCATTTTGCAAGCTCCTCTCCACCCCAAGGTGGGTTCTTTCACAAGGTCCTCACCACCCCAACGTGGGTCCGTTCACAAGGTCCTCTCCACCCCAAGATGGGTCCTCTCACAAGCTCCTCTTCACTTCAAGTAGGGTCCCTTCGCAAGCTCTTCTCCACCTTGAGGTGGGTCCGTTCACAAGCGTCTCTGCACCCCAAGGCAGGTCATTTCACAAGCTTCTCTCCATGCCAAGGTGGGCCCTTTCACAAGGTCCTCTCCACCCCAAGGTGGGTCCTTTCACAAGCTCCTTCCCACCCCAAGGTGGGTTCTTTCACAAGCTCCTCTCCACCTCAAAGTGGGTCCGTTGACATGCATCTCTCAACCCAAGGTGGGTCCTTTCACAAGCTTCTCTTCACTCCAAGGTGGGTCCTTTCACAAGCTCCTGACCTCTCCACATCAACGTGGGTCTGTTAACAAGTGTCTCTTCACCCCAAGGTGGGTCCTTTCACAAGCTCCTCTCCATCCCAAGATAGAGTCTTTTACAAGCTCGTCTCCACCCAAAGATGGCTCCTTTCACAAGCTCCTCTCCACTTAAAGATGAGTCCTTTCACAAGATCCTCTTCATCTCAAGGTGGGTCCATTCACAAGCTCCTCTGCACCACAAGGTGGGTCCGTTCACAACCTCCTCTCCACCCCAATGTGGATCCATTCACAAGCTCCTCAGCACCTCAAGATGAGTCCGTTCACAATCGTCTCTCCACCCCAAGGCAGGTTCTTTCACAAGCTCCTCTCCACCCCAAGGTGGGTCAATTCACAAGGTCACCTCCACCCCAAGGTGGGTCCTTTCGCAAGCTCCTCTGCACCCCAAGGTGGGTTCGTTCACAAACTCCTCTCCACCCCAAGGTGGGTCCTTTCACAAGTTCCTCTCCACCTCAAAGTGGGTCCTTTCACAAGCTCCTCTCTACCCCAAGGTGGATCCATACACAAGCTCCTCTCCACCCCAAGGTGAGTATTTTTCAAGTTCCTCTCCACCCCAAGGTGGTCCTTTCACAAGACAGGAGGTGCATGCCTATTTGTGAGGTGAGATTTGCTTAGTCCATGCAACGTGCAATGTCCATCTCAAGAACTGAGTTGGATTAATATAACATTCTGGTATTATAGAGCTGAGTTGGATAAATACACTGTAAAAAGAATGTTTTTCGAAACACTAAAAGTGGTTGCAACTGGGCTGCAACGGATAGTGGTTTTTTGAAAACCAGAGGTCTCGGTTTTTTGAGAACCCACATCATGGGTTTTCCAAACCTTACTTCCCGTTGCAGCCCAGTTGCAACCAGGTTTTCGAAAACCAGACTTGCAGTTTTTCCAGAACCAAGAAGCAGTGATTCCATACCCCAGATCACGGGTTTTCCTAACCCCACTTCCCGTTGCAGCCAGGTTTTCGAAAAGCAGACTTGCAGTTTTTCCAGAACCAAGAAGCAGTGATTCCATTCCCCAGATCACAGGTTTTCCAAACCCCACTTCCCGTTGCAGCCCAGTTGTAACCAGGTGGTTCAAAATGTCATACTGGTACTATATGCATACACATGACACGGCGAACAAGCGTAACAGCATGTACCGGTAGTCAGAAAGAATGATAGATTTTCAAAAGAAAATCACTTTCTGGATATTATGCCAAACATGGATATCTATACAGGGTAATGTAATCCTTACTTAGTGTAGGTAATACTTTTATTGAAAACTTCAAATAAGTCTTCCATTAAATAAACCAAGACACGTATCTCAATGATCTTCGGATGATAGTGGGGATTCTCTATAGAACATTGTGCATCGGGTACTTTAGCACAACGTCCCCATCCTACAGGGCAGATAGCTAGGCCCCGACATCCCTTTTAGGTGCACTTTGAATAATGCCACAGATTTATGTGACTTATCTCGAAATGCCGTAAGTGGTATTTTGAAAAACCGGACTTCCCAAAGACTTGATTGGGAATTTCAAGAAAATAACTACGGTAAATTAAACAATTAATTACCGGTATCACTTCGTTGAAGATTATCCGGTTGTGCTAATTTCTTGCGATAGTTTGAGCATTACAGTATCAGTATATCATTTTTGATAGATCAAACTTGGGAATGGGTGAATAAACGCCCAAATCCGCGTAATGGGGTTTCAAAACGCCAGTGTTTGAAACCTTTGTATCGGTGTTTCTGTGCGTCAAATATAGTGTTTCGAACAACACGACGCGTTTTCAAACACACATTGCGGGGTTTTAAAACACAAGTGTTTGAAACTCTGGTATCGGTACGTATTCTGTACACCCCAAAATGGTGTTTGGAGAGCAGAAAATGAGATTTTGAAAACCTTGCTTTTTGGAGTTAGAAAGGCGGAAATTGTGAACATTTTCTCAGCCTAAGATCTTCCCTGAACATGTGCCAGATTGCGTAAAATGGAAGCTAAATTTTCAAAATTTCCTTCTCGATCCCATCCCCGATTTGGCATGTTGAATTGCTTCCACCGCGCCTGTGGTGCTCTTTGGTCTCAATTTTCCTTATATGATGTTCAATGCTGTTAATGTTTGCATGGTACACTCGATGATATTCAATGCGTACCTAATCAAAAAGAATTGTTTTCTGAAAATAATCACAACCAGATTGACTGCAAATAACGTCAACCTTTTCAATCTTTTCACTCACCCTTAAATATTACATCACCCCGCCGGGTTTTTTTTCAAGTTTGCTGGATACTGCAGTCTGGTGTGGAGGCTAAGCGTATCCGTGAGCATAGAGTATCCAGTTTGTATCTTTTAACCCATGTAGAGGACACTCCTCGCCATTCGTGCAAATATGGGGGGGAGGCAGTGACTGTTCGCCTACAGTAAAGATAGGAAATGGGACACTGGTCACCAAGACACTCTACTGCAGCACACCGGTATACGTCAGTTTCTTGAAAAACTGAATTTCATTTGGTGGTGTTTCGACACACTCGGATTAGTTTGCGGGAAAGCGAGAAGTTGTTTTTTGAAACATGTCGGTCTTCAAACCCAATCATAGTGTTTCAAAATTCCAGAAGGAGTGGCTTGTAAACCGTCAAGTTGTCGGAAAACCAAACATCGGTGTTTCGAAACACACAAGTTTTAAAACCAGGCTGCAGTGTTTTGAAATACCGAAACCTGGTTTTCTCAAACCATGAAGTCGTGTTTCAAAACACATTATGTTTACAGTGTATAACTGCCCAGTATATAGAAAAAGCAAGTTGGGTTTATACAACTGTGTGGTATATAGATCTGAGTTGGACTGATATAACTGTCTGGTATTATAGAGCTGCGTTGGATTCATATAACTGTCTGGTATAAAAGAGCTGAGTTGGATTGATATACATGTAACTGTATCAATAGCGCATTGCCTAGGTAAATGCTGTGGCATAAGCAGTTCACCTCAGCAATGTTTAACATGGTGAAAAACTTAAATAGGAATTATTTTAACAGGACATTATTTTTGCCAAGGTGAGTTTCCGAATTGTGTGGGCTGCTGTTATATACACGCTTAAAACTAAAGTGTTGAAACTTACTCGTAAAGTGTTGAAATAACCCTTTAAGTGTGTCCACAGGGACTGCTCTTTAAGTGTTGTCCCTGCGGACACACTTAAAGGTTATACCAAATGACTCTATACTACTTTGCATTAAAACATACCCAATAGTGTTCCAAACAACAAATTAGTATTTTTTTCTCGAATAATGTCGTCGAAGTGGGTTTTAGGACACGAATAGCACACATGTGGGGGAAATTGTATTGGAGCCGTGACCTCTGGTACATGACGTCACAACCTGATTACGATTGCGCCCTAAACGTCATAGTCTATGACGTCGGGCGTTGTTACGAAAGATTCAACCAATTGTGGGAGTTCTAGCGTGATGTCGCTGACATTTTGACGTCACAACAGGCATTTGAGGGAGATCGTAATCAGGTTGTGACGTCACAGGTCAAGCGGTCACAGCTTTCGCCGTTTTGAAAGGGGCATGAAATTGTCGCACTTTACTGCTGCTATTTTCAAACTTGGGCAGTTTGAAAACATACAAAAATGTAAAACAAGTCTATATAATCACCTCTACAACAATTTAGCACAAAAAAGTAGCAGATTTTGAGACCATTTTGTATAACCTTTAAAGGGTTATTTCAACACTTTACGAGTAAGTTTCAACACTTTAGTTTTAAGCGTGTAGATCTTAGTTGCAATCGATTGATATAACTGTCTGGTATAATTAGAACCGAGTTGTAGTTATGTAACTATCAACAGATCTGAGTTGTAAAGAGCTGAGTTGGATTGATATAACTGTCTGGTATTTAGAGCTGATTTGGATTGATATAACTGTCTGGTATTTGAGCTGATTGGATTGACCGAACTATCTGATGTATAAAAGAGCTGAGTTTGCTTGACATACCTGGTATATAATTTAGAGCTGATTTGGATTGATAGAACTGCCTGGTATTATAGGTCTGTGTTGGATTGATATAACTGTCTGGTATATAGACCTGAGTTGGATTGATACATGTATAACTGCCTGGTATAGGTCTGTGTTGGACTGATATAACTGTCTGGTATATAGAACTGATTTGGATTGGTAAAACTACCTGGTATAGGTCTGTGTTAATTGGATTGATATAACTGTCTGGTATATAGAGCTAGGATTGATATCGCTGTCTGGTATTAAGGAGTGGAGTTGAATTAAAATAAGTTATACATGTAACTGACTAGTATGTATAACTGAGTTGAATTAATATAACTGAGTTGGATTAATAACAATTCAAGAGACGGCATATAGTTTCATAAATAAATGGGATTGTCTGTTACTTTATGTAGAACAGTGTTCTAAGATTGTTAGTTACATGATTGTGAAGCATTTCTAGACATGGAGAACTGAGTTTGATTAATATAACTGCCTGGTAACAAGTCCAAAAACAGGATAGTTTTGTAAATACATTGGACTCTCCAATAAATTACATGTAGAACTGACTTAAAGTTGTAAGATTTTGAGTTTTTATATATAAAAAGAACTTTGTGTATGATTGCCAAGTATATGGAATTGAGTTATCTGACCATAGTTTGTCCTTGTACATGTTCCTCAGTCCCGTAACCAAGAAAGATGGGTTTTCTGGATTCGGACGAACACCCCTTTTGCAAAAAATCATATTTATTCTCATACAAATGCCCTTTCCAGACAGAAGCGAACCCCTTATTTACCCCTTTTGCTCATAAAGTGAACCTCCTGCGGTGTCATTTTGAAGGCAAAGTGAACCACCCCTCAAGATATCCTGGCTACAGCCCTGTTTCAGTAGTTTAAATTAATGACTGTGTACCGGACTAGTGACTTGTGCATGCTTAATAAGCCATGTACACTACATGTACAGTAGTACAACATAGGTTCAGAGTAAATGAAATGGACATCCTGTGTGTGAAATCTACATCACCTGGTTAATATAGCCAGCCTGATGACAGACAGGAGCACTTCAGATTAGATAATCTTCAAGTATGGGGAGGGAGGCTCAGATGGGAGGAGTAAGTGTCTATCTAAACTTGACATAAATGTTGTAGACCTGATAACAGGTGTAGTTCATGGTGATTTATTTCACACCGATGGGACTGCAATATGGGTGGAAAGGTGTTGACTGTCATCTTCTCTTTGTTGACACCATGGATGCTATGAGATTATAGTTATGTCATGGAGCCTACAGGCTCCATGGTTATGTCAATGGCAGGTCTCACAATTAATGCTGTTATGTGGATACTCTTCCTTGTAAATATATGGATGTACATGCATACAGCCTGGGCTAATTAGCTCTTCAATTTGGGCATTGGTACGGACTCTCTAAAGTGGATAAGTATTACATTCTATAATATCAATCTTTTACTGGTGAATGTAGGCTAGGGCTTAACAACTGGAATTTGTGGGATATAACTTACATATTTGGAGAATTAGTTAAGTTTCATAGAAAGCAAATTTAGCCAATTTTTCTGAATTTGAACAGCCATAATTGGGGAGGGGTCGGGTACATATTTTTTTTTCTCAAATTTGGGTTCTGGTGAATGGTATAATTTTGGGTCTCCTGTATATCTGTGTCTGAAGTTTAGTTCCCATATTCCAATGACTAACATGATTCACCTTAAGATTAGGATGCAATTGATCTTAAAGTGGCCAAATGCTGATACTCAAATCAAAGTGGCCAATATTAATACTCTAAAAGGAGAATTTATTGCTGCAGTGAGACCAAGGAATCATGTATAATTTGAAAAGTGATGGATGATGTGTTTGTTCTCTATGGACTCCTAAACAGCTGGACGTTCAAAAAGTTAGACCGCGGTTCGCAGTTCGCAGTTCGTTATTCGAGGAGAACAGCAATTATTTCTTCAGATATGGAAATTTGTAATTTTTTTATTATGAGTATTTTGAACTCCATAGCAAGAGAGAATGTCATGCTCTATATCTTTGCATATTCATATCCCAAAACTGACGCCAGGGGGCGCTGCTATGAGTCGCTGAATGACTGGTCCCTGCGAATAATGAACTGCGAACTGCGGACCGCGGTCTAACTTTATGAACGTAACAGCTGGATGGAATAAGTTGAATATCTGTGGGAAATTTTACATCTGATTTTAATGTCTCTGGTCCTGAAAGGGGGGAGGGGGGGGTACTGTTCGGTTACCGATTGTTGATGAACTTGACAACTGAACAGTGCCGCAAGGGGTTCTTTCCTACCAGTACCGCGCAGTCACCAAGGTACTGGTAGGTGAGCAGAAATGGGTTGGTAGCCGTTCAGTGTCTGAGCCGTAACCAATCAAGGTTGATGTGTTACCGTACTGCATTGTTACTAATATGTAAGCAAGTGTGAAAAATTGGGTTGGCAATATACTAGTGCCAGTGGTAACCTGTTGGTGACTGAATGGTAACTGCTTTAGAAACAATCAGTAGATAATTCATAGGATCATCTAAATGAGCACGACCAATCAGTTACCAGTTGAAAACTGAATGAGAGTACAAGAGGACCATTACCTACCAGTATAAATCAGTACTCCACCAGCCAGTCATAAACCAGACAATACTGAGTGGTGATGGTAATTAGTACCGTAGCGACTTGCCTATGTCAGCAACTGTTGGTGAAGCCATATTGGGTGCTTTCTCTTTCTCTCATCTTCTGAGGTTCTGGGGTTTTTTTTGTTGGTTTATTTTTTTTGTTTTTTTAACTTTTTTTTGTTTTTTTTGCTTTTTTGTTCTTGAAATCCTTCATGGCTTGAAATGTGTCGGTCAGCTTGGGCCATAAGTGTCCAATTAAAATTTCTTGTTTTTTTCTCTGCAGTATTTTCGGTTCACATAGAATCAAAGAGAAATGACTGTCAGTGGAATAGAAACTGATGATGTATTCTTGCTAGTCAGTCCATTATCATACATGTACATGGCATGGTTATATGATTCAGTAGAGCAAATGGCTGAATTAATTAAACCTTCAATGCCAGTAGATATGATATGTAGGTCATATAGAGTATTTGCCCGCATAGAGGACAATTTCACCTCTAGAACATATAAGTACAGATTTTGTAGACAATTCAGATATGTCACTTGAGGAAGCCAGCAATTTGTAAAAAAAACTGACTGACTTTGTATATGGACATGTCAGAAACAAGGAAGGTATGAAAGGTGAAGAGATTTATAAACATTTCAATTCACCAATAAAATACTGCAGGCATGTAGTATATACATGTAAGCTTACAGTAAAAAAAGATTTATTGAGAAAATAATTCAGGCCTTGCCATGGGAGGTGATCAGTTGTTCGAGCTTACCAGTTTCTCACCTGAAATAAATTTGAGGAGAGTCTTACATTACTCTCCTAATTCCTCTAGTTAATTTACTTGTGCTCATTTTGACAATCTGATTGAGGAGAGGAGTTTACTGTTCAGCTGTTATCTCCTCCTGGTAAGGCCTGTAATTCCAATACTGGTACTAAACACTTCACACAGGAACAATCCATGAACATATTAATACTTCATTTCTGGATAATACATTGCCCAAATACAGTAATATTCTTCTATCTGACCCTTAACCAACGAAAGCTACCACCCCCACCCACAACTTCTTCCCAATTCTCTCATCCCCAATAAAATATAAGCATTCTTCAAATTCTGACCTAGATACCTCCCTATTCCTACGAAGTAGGCTACAGATCGCAAATTGTCCGGTAATGAGTGAGTGAGTCCATCCGAATCCTTTCGTCGGCAAAATAAGCAGAACCGTTGACATTAGAACATTGATTTTTGGCATGAACGTGCATTAGGGCATTGTTACCAGCAAGTTCTGATCTGAAATAATTCTGATTAAAATTAGATTTATAATTAACACTTCAGTATATTGTTATATATATATGTTAACGTGTATCCTATTTAACATCCAAACATTTCATCATTGACCACACCAGCTAGGCTTCAAATTCAGGTCAAATTACCCATGGCTAAAAATACCCTGTCATTGATCCACATGCCACATGGCCCTATTACTGAGGTTAATCTTAACGTGCATCTGGGACAATTCCACAATTCCCCAACAGCATAGGCCTACTGCATATACCCTCAAACAATCAGCGCTGTTTCCATAACTTAAATTGCTAAACCATATCATTGAAATAATATAGCAGAAAACATTGATGTGAGTTATTTATGATATGTACTCTATGACCAAAGACATGTTCATAATCCTAATCGCATAGTTAGGACAATCATTACTTTGCATCAGAGAGTGTGTGACTTGGATTCAAGGGTTAAGACTTGGAGGGAAATACAATTTTGACAGCAGAAATATTACCCCACCATTTGCTGATTAGAGCGATAAAACAGGGTAGGCTAAATGGACCCTTTTCAATGCAGTATTTCTTGGCATGGATGTGAAAATATGAGGACATACTTTGGGGTTTTTTGTACCTCTTGAATATTGACTATATATCACACTTGGATATAATTTGAACAAAAAATTACATGTGTAAACAAAATATGTCTAAATTTCTCTGGTCATTTCAAATCTTGATCCATTTTGATTCCTTGATTAGGGGATACAGAATCACTGCCACGGAGTGTGCTGGTGTGTCACAGCAATGCAATTCCGATTCACACAACGAAACTGAGGTGGTTTAAGGTTTATCAATGAAGAAAATCACCGATCAACCGCCATAGAATATAATGTGAAACAAGAAAACCGGAATAGTACATTCATCAGATTGGCGATACCCAAAATGTGTTGTCTCATATATCTAGATAACAACGTGATGTAGAGACGCTATTTATTCGTCTTTGTACAGGTTATGCTCAGGAGAATGACATAGAATCATTATTATCTTGTGCAGAGAAGGTGTTGGTCTTGAGTTGAATTACCGTAAACTACATAAATGCTACCTTTCTACTATAGTACTATATATAAAAATTTGTTGTATTGTTGGGAAAATAATGCGATTCAAAAAGTTGTTTTGATCCTGGACAAGGGCACTGAAAAACCATTAAAGAGATGTAAATGTATTTTCACACGTAAAGCTTGAAATCTACTGAACCTATATTATTCAATCTGTTTCCTTTAATTAAAAAATTGTAGAATTAAATCGGCGATCGTTATTTATTTTGGAATGAAAGCGCATTAGGAGACTGTTACCAACAAGTTCTGAGCTGACCTACTTTTGGTGAAAATTTCTGGTGATTTTTGATGAACATCACTGGCGATTCTGACTTGGGCGGTGCCCATCTTAATATATAGGCAGGATTTCAACTGGGGGTGGGGATTTCCAAGAGTTCAGTTCGCGAGTCCTAATGCCTACTGTACTTCGTAGGTCCTGTGACGCTAGTCACACTGCTCATGTATGTAGTCAAATCCCCAAATAAACTACAGACTGATAATAATGATTACATGTATCAATAGGACTAGTCCCCATAAGATCCCCATAATTGACTCGCTGGTGTCAGAACAGGACAAAACAATTCCACCTGTCATTTAATACAGAGGCAAGGATCTGTATAGTGGAGACCAGCATAATATAATACACCAGTCAATTGACAATTTGCTACATGCTTTACAGATAGTTAACTGTTATACATACTGGTATCATTAAAACCACAGTGTAAACAATGCTGTCTACAACCTTTTTTTTTTAAGTATGGAAACCTGCAGTTCAAATCTACTGAGGTAAGCTATTTCAATATAATTTTCAACCCAATAATATCTTAAGAACTAGCCAAGTTTACAAGGCTTCGTTCGTTCCTACTCAGCCATGCTTTGTCTTATTGAATTTACGTACAGTCCGGAACCAGGAGGCTTCAGGGACCATACCGCTCTACCCAGCAATAAAACAAGCCCTCCCCACTTTCTGTCCACATTATTTAAAGAGTTTGGCAAATAGTTTGATAGCCGTGAGGAGCTGATGTGTCTGCAATCAATCTTCAAACATCAACAGCCGATTGAATTTTCACCAGTACACTGCGATACATGCCGATCACGTGACCCATACGAATAGTAATGAAAAATTCAATCGGCAAAATTTTGAGGTTTGAAGACTGATTGCAGACACACAGGGCCGTAGCCAGGGTTTACTGAGGGGTGGTTTGCCTTCACTCCAAAAGGGCACATCAGGGCCTGGGGATTTGCTGTATGGGAAAACGGGCAAATAGGGGGTTCGCTTCAGTGTTTGAAAAGGGCATTTATATGAGAAAAATATATAATATTTCCGAAATTGGCCTGACACATCAGCTCCTCATAAAGTAAAAGTAGTGGTCAGAGAGTGTGGAGGGATTTTATTTATTGGCGGATAGAGCCGTATTGCCCATGGAGCATTGCAATCCCGGGCTGTACGTGTAAATTCAATAAGAGCAGCATGGCTGTGTAGGAACCAATGAAGCCATGTGAACTTGGCTACTGGAAGCAGGACACTTCCCTCCAAAACCATTTCCCCCCCAGTCACTTCCCCTCTCCCCCACCAAAAAAAGCATTTCCCCAGAATTTTAAGTCACTCCCCAGTTCTTCCATTTCTCCCCCCCGCCCCTTAAAAAAAATATGATATTCTATGGTACACATATGCATACTTGGCTACTTAAGAACCATAAAATATTTAAAATATCATCTAAGTAATGGTCTCTGTATGGTGAGAGGACATTAAAATGGTTTCAAACCTTGAACATGAATGGGGACTATACTATAAATTGTCGATATCTGACCTTTGGTGATAGCAGTTTTTACAACCAGTTCTGTGTAAGGAGATAAGAATGGCAGTTAAATGGATTTAACATAATCTTGTTCCATATCAGACTATACTGGACTTAATTCACTTACTACTAAACCCTCTTCCAGGGAAAATATGACCCTTTCATGCACACACCAGATGCAATTACTTCTAAGCTTTTATCAGATGAAAACTGTACAACTAATAAATGGCAATACCATTAACCACAGTTAATAAATGATAATTTTGGGACAACTGTTCTCTGGATCAGTATCTCAACACTGTAAATGTTTTTGAAATATACACGTATTGAATTAGACCTATCTCTTGAACATAGAGAGTTTATTATTTAATTGAATATTCATGCTGATCATGGAAGGGTGAACACTAAAATTTAGATTTCATACTGTATTGTACTATTAAATTGTGTCTTTGTCTAGAATATGACTAAAGGCCTATTTACAGCATTAAGACCTATTGAAAATATGTTAAGGTCCACGATGAAACCAGAGCTCCAAACGCTCCAACCCAGACCATTGTCTTCACATGAGGTCCATTCACTCAGACCATATGGTTTTGAGATGTTGAAAGAATCAATTGTAGACGTCCGGAGAACATCTGGAAACACTTTGACAGACTGTCGTGTATAATGTATTCCAAAAATCTGAAAACCAAATCAAAACAAAACCGGGTACGTCCATTGGTTTAGACAATATAGACCCACGGTAGTCGGGACGGTAGCTCAAATTATATACTCACCAAACACGGGCCCCAAGCACTGTCTGTGGTTGAAATTTTAGAACTCAAGGTTCCTAAAATGGATGAACAGAGGTTCGAATTTAATTTGTAACCGACTCTGTCAAGCCATTTAGAAGAGATCCGATATCTACAGTTGTAGGAATGTCTCGGCGGCTTACACAACGTGAACGTCCCGGCGACATGCCTCAGTCTGTTATTGCCCAGACAAAGTCAAACACCAACTTTTTCTCTCCAGTTTTGTCCGTTTTACTCGGTTTTTACAGTGTTAATTGTTCAGCCCACTCCCCGATAAATGTATTCACACCGGTCGTGAATAGGATATGCTGACGCATCTCCGATGATGTAGCGTTGTTGTCAGAGAAACAGACCGTCTGAAGTATACATATATTGTCTGAGTGTATCTCCAATCCAATCTTTTCAAAACCACCGTCCGACCCAGATCAACTGCGGAAGCGAATATGACGTATCGTTTGAGGCTAAATTCACCCTGCAGATGGGCGCGCATAGTACCCATTTCTCTGACATTCAAGTCGGATACCCCTCAGTGATGGAAACGAATACTCATTATACGGAACCCGATAAATCTGACATATTTGTCGATGCGAGGAGTTTTCAAAGCGCAGTTTCTGTCACGTGACGGTGGTTTCCGTTCTAAATATAACCTTTCACATTGGAAATGATCACACAGCTGATCGCAGATGGCGAGTTAATTGGTTATAGCTGACTGACATTGAGTTTTAATTATTTGAACCTCCAGTTCGTGACTTATATGGAGAAAAACTCAATCTTTTTTCAGTTGTATAAATGTAACATTAAAAACTTTGTCCACGATTCACGGAGCGAAAACTTTAATCTAAGACCCTTGCAGACTACGGTGGCTTGTTAGGGCCATGCATTGATTTTTGCAATTATCTGCCTTTTACTAGTTTTCAAGATTTCACTTTCGCGTTTTCTGTAATTTCTTGCCATTGACATCGATTCATTTCCGAGATATAAAGTTGTTTTCTGGTTTTAACAATTTCTTCTATCCATTCTCATGCGACTGCAAAAATCGAACAACCCATGTGAAAACACTAAAAATTAGCAAAAACATCGAAAAAGTATTTCAACCGCGGTGGAAAGTATTTCAACCGCGGTGGAAAGTACACGGCAGTTTCTGGTTTTTTTTTTGCTATTTCTGATGTTTCACGCTATTTTCGAGGTTTTCGCTAATTTCCAGTGTTTCCATGTGGTCGTTTGAATTGTTCTTGTCTCTTGAAAATGAATTTCCAGCGTTTTCGTATGGAAATGGTTGCAGTACGTTGCAGTTTCTTGAGAATGAATAAAAAGATCAGGGATAAATTTTGAAAAATCGAAAATGAATCTAAGATGATGACAAGAAAAGAGAGAAAATGCGAAAGTGAAATCTTGAAAATTAGAGAAAGGCAGAAAATTCGAAAGATCAATGCATGGCCCTAACAAGCCACCGTAGCAGACTGATTATTATTATTCCACGGAGTGCAAAGAAAACACTTTGTACGGTATTATAGTGAGATACACCAGATAATACCAGACCTATCAACCCTCAAGCATTCGGCGCGAGACTCACGCATTTCGCATCTGTCTCACGCTCTCACGCAACTGTATCAAAATCTCACGCATCTTGGCATTTTCATGAAATTATTTCTAAAATAACCAATAATCCTTCAAAATTGCTCCAGTTTGCAGAAAAAGGAGTCAGTAATTTCAAAATTTTCCTAGACTTGGTTGTAAAGTATCCATTTATAGCCGCCGTTAAGGGTGAAATGTATAATGGTACCTGGTAGGCTAAAAGTATAACTTGAGAGGTCTGTAATACCTGTACCTGGAAATGATTTTGGGGGGGGGGGGGGGGGGGGAGTGTCCTGCACCCTATTATAGTAATAATAAGAGACGCATTAGCTTATGTAAACCACATATTCTTTTATTATTATTTCTTTTTGTTTCCTAGAATAATACGTAGAGGCCTCGTTAATAAATCATTAATCAATCTGTGAGCGCCTTAGGTACCCACGCACATAGTGAAGACAGAAATTAAATGATCCATTGATAGAATAACAGAAATCCACCCGTAACAAGGCAAGGTTTTGAGATTTTATTTTCACGGACCACTTTCATCAAAATAAAGAAAAACCCACCCGCCAGATCCAATTTTTTTTTTTTCTTAAACACGCATCGATATTGAAGAATATGCCTGACTCCATGTGACTTCCTGGTTTAACACAAATAAAACAGGCCCATAACACACCACTACACGTCCTGGCACTCTATCTGTAATTGTTAAGTGGGGACATGGTTAGGAGTGCCGAAAAATGAGGGCCCAAAGATATTCGCCACCCCCCTCCCCCTAAATTAATAGTGGAGGGACGAATGAGAAACTTTTCCACAAGTCTCTTCTTCTCTGCCTGTTCATTTCTTTTATCTGGCAGCATATTTCGCTACTTATCTCGTTCATAACCCCTGTAGGAGGAGATGAAGTTCCCCCGGAATGCAAGTCTGGCGGTATCTGTCAACCTAGCCAGAACAAGGGATGCTATCACCACTGTTGCGTAGGAATTGGCTCCTCTCTAATTTCGTAATAATGGCGACCGCTCGTTTTTGATCACATGGAAAATCCTCTTGTATTTTTATTAGCTGATATATTTACTAACACTCTGTTGAATAATGTTGATCTTCCGCTTGGACATATGCGAAATGCTAGCTCTCTTCGCCTACGGAGCGGACCGGGTTTGGAAATCAGACTACAGCACTATTAAATTCGAAACTTCTCGGACAATATAATGTGGAACCCTTCTCGTACTCTAGACTGCGAGACCGAGCTGACTGCGTTTGCCCTGTTTTCATTAAAATGAGCAATCACAATTTCCCAGTAGAATTATTATTCATAAATATGTTTTCTCTGGGTATAATGGAAACATTGCGCCATCAGGAAATAAAGATTTCAGCGATATAGCGCTTTTTATATGAACGAGATACTATACCCGTACTCAAAAGGGCATGGGAGCCAGGGACTGAAAATCCCTCATAAAACCCATCAATAGAGTGGTTGAGTATTGATCGGCGTAAGCTGAAAAGACACCTGATTCATTATATTAGCAAGGCTTAGGCCACAAACATGATGCTTCACACAGTTTATGTTAACACGGATATAAATTCAGTCGCATGAAACTGGGGCCGAAGAACCACGCAATAAGCAAGACATACACAACAAATTAGTTTTAGTTTAACACGAAAAAAACTAAGCAGCAAAGCGAAAACATACCGATGATCATATTAATATTACGAAATGTCAGCTTTGAGAATAAGGAAACTCCAATTTGCAACAAATTAGTACAAAACACATTCGCGCTGGTGGCACTGAACATACACCACGTTTAAGGTTTAAGTCCTCTCCACTCCACCACCGCGTAGGTTGCCACCCAACCCAGTAGCCAGTTCTTGAGCTACCTGTGTCCCCAGGTCTCCACCGATTCATCAAGGGAGGAATGCATCAATGATCCTAATGCCGTGAGAGGTTAAGCTTCCCCCAAACATGTGATGTAACCACGTCCGTCGAGAGACAGAATTGGTTTCGTAGACTGGTCCCAGCAAAATACAAGCGTCTAGTCCGTCATTCATAATTTATCCGTGTCCATAATCCAAAGACCTATTCCATATCCATATAACAGTATTAGCACCAGATTCAAAAAGACAATCATAGTATACATAAACATAGGCTAGTTTCCTGCAAAAGAGAAGCGGTCAACAGTTTTCAATGATGCCGACAAGACATCATGATGTTCCAAAAATATAAAATCCGTATCGCTGATCAGTATTCTTATTCCATAATAATCGATGTAAAGTCGTTATCTAGAGAATGATGTATCTCAGTCACGCTTTGATCGTGACTGTTCATATGAGCACCATGAGGATCTTGAAGTACATGGGTTCATACGGCCTCAAGCCCAGGGTTAAGCGGAATTAGACACAAGTTACGAAACGTAACGCCATAGATCTTGCACGCTATGTTCGTATTTTGCTATCAGCATGCGATATGTATCGCCAAATTTGAGAAACTTTGAGTGGAGGCGCTTGGTGGAATAGCCCTGTTTTATAAGTTTCTGCAACAATGTTTTGTGACGTTGATTAAGACCCAAATCAGGAACTTTGTCGGTACTGTAAACTGAGCACGAGTTATGTTGTTCCTGTTTTGCTCATTTGGACCTTTACTTTCCTAAGGGATACGCACTGCGCGAATCGAAGATAATTCAATTTCACGAAAAATTCAATAGGGCATTATATTTGACAATTGTGGGTGAATATTTTCAAGGCGACTATGAGAATTAGCAAGAGTAATACATATTTGTTTTCCTTAGTATCGTCGTAAATAATCTGGTTATCTTTGATGCAATGTACGTCGATTACGTTGAATTGATAAGTGGATACATGTACTTGGCCAAATTCTAATTGTCTTTGTTAATTTTTTGAATAAATTGAATTTTATGGTTATGTAGAAATAACTTCCGTCTTAAACCATTTCTATAAGCCGATGAATGGCACTTCTCTGCGACATCGGATCTGGGCAATATTTTGCTCGAGATCTTAAATAGGCGCTGAGAGAAGATTTTCGACAAATACGAAGTGTCTGATTCTACGGCACTTCAACTTTTGTCGGACAGCTCTCAGTGGCATCGGAACGTAATTGAAAGTGGGGATCACAGCCCAACAGGCGGGGGTCCAGGGGCCGACTAGGCCGGAGATGCGTTTTACACGTTTTCCCGGAAATAAATCTGAACACAATGTATATAGATTTATGTTTCTATTTTCACATTTGTTTCGCATAAGGCTGGTTAATTTTTTTTTTCCTGTTTAGCATCACCACCCGCCCCGAAATATTCGTCCGCCCCAAATTATTTTTTTCCCCCTCATTTTTGGAGTGGACTGTCCGAGACGGAAGTCTTGGAAGTAGAATTCTCAATAAATGTACACTAAATTTAATGAAACTAGATCCAGATACAAGCCAAACGATTTTTCTTTTCAGTAAACTAGTTTACGCCATTCGCCCGGCGATGCATATAGTTTAATTTGGCGTCCGAAATCGAGATTGTCAAATCGTCGACCTACATGTAGGCTAGTAAGTCATACATTGCCAATTTATTGTTTCTCTGTATTCGTCAACCCTTTGGAATATAAGCATAAAATAAACAGATATTCTTTTCTGTTCTATATGGTACAAATCGGCCGTGTTCTAATTCATTTCCAAAATTCCCTGTCAGTGTCCATGCACGACAGAAACAGCCAAATCAGGTAGTTCGATAAACAGGCTTTGGGTGTGCATTTAAAACTTGCAAAGTTATCAACCAGAATTGAAAATACACAAATTGATATATATTTGTTCAAATCTTTTCCGAAATTCAAAACGATCTATGACTGAGTGATAATACCGTTCGGTATCATAACAGTTCTCGGAAACGGTCTCAATCCCGCTAAAAGCGCATGTCGCCCTTCCAACGGTCCTTTTCACGGCCACCCAAAATTTACCGTCATTCCTCGAGGTGTAGGCCTATCGGCTCTACGAAAGCACGATGATCGACATAAATCGCTCAGCCTCATTTCTTGTATCACAACAGACCCTAATTAACAAATTTTATAATAAGAGTTTGAACAAAATTTACGTGGGGTGTGTTTGTAGGCTATATAATGTCATTTAGTCCAAGTGTCATTTTCCGCCGCCAGACTGTCGCACTAATAATACCACGTGGGAGATAGCCGGTTGCCATGAGAATTGGTCAAGTTTTGTTTGAATAAGAGTAACTGGGTTCCCATTTTCAAAACATATGATTGCTGGCTGCAAACTTTAATGAATCTTTCAAAAAGACTTTTATCTTATATTTTCTTTACACAACGATTGACTAAGTTACCCAGTAACTCAGAAACTCTAGCTGTGATAGGTGAATATAACAGGGCAATGGGGCGTGGCTTTCCTATCACAGCTCAGAGATGAGGTAGGTTAAAATGTGGCGATAAAAGTTGACCTTCCGAAGTGCCTTTTCGCAATCTTTCGCTGACCAAAATAACGAAACGGGAGAAAAAATATATATGCCAATTTGATACAGTTTGACCGACCTGAGCTTCTTTGGCCATGTAGGCTTACCATCTCTCATGACTGTTTTGATGCTGACAAAATGTGATCAAATGTGTGGGAAAAACATCCGTCTCATTTTCCCGTTCTGGCGACTTTCTGACATGTAAGAATATGACCCACGGTACGCTATTTTTATCTCGTGACCTTTCTGATCACGTGAACAAACACACGTCGCTATTGGTTTATAACCGGCAAGGATCGATTTCTGATGACGTGAGCAAAAAGGTCAACCACATTCTGCGCATGTCCCTGTCAACTGTGGAAAAAGAAACACAACAGTTTTATTGACAAAATCCGTGTTTGAAAGCAGATTCCATCTAATTAAAGGAGTCATTAGGTGGTTGTCATAGTGCAGGAGATGCCAAATCATATTATTTATTCGATAAAATGCTTTTCGTGCCTCTGTCTCAATTCCCCACGCCGTGTGCAGTGAAAGATCTCGAGCGACTGACGTCCTGTTTGTTTCTTTCCGTTTCGGTCTGTAACAGGAGTCCGTTCGACAACAACCAAACGAAATAGACTCCTTGGCCGATGTTTTCGGGCTAAGTTACCTAGATATGAAACACTTTTGATTCTGAGAGTTAACTACAGAAAACTTCAGTGTTTTATTTGTACGAAACACAGATATTTGTGCAGAATTAAACAAAATTAATTTTGGCTTTACTAACATAACACCTAACTTAGCTAGTTTCTCGTATGTTACGGTAACTACTACTTTCTCACGATTGACGATAGAACGTGAAAGACGTACATGTACGGGGGTCTCTGATGATCTCTTTTCCTGAAGAGGTCATCAAGATGCCCGAACTTGGTTTATACCCTTCGCACATCATTCACCTGAAACATACTGTACTTGTCCAACACTGGCCCAATATCGGCAATATTGAAGCCAGTACCTGAATTGTACTGGACCACCATCGGTTGGACGCCGGCGCAGTAATGGCACGACATATCCGTGACATCATCGGACCTAAAACGGGCCATATTCGGCGCGATACCGGACCAATTTTGATGCCCTATTCAGTTGTGCCAGAACTGGTTCTTATTTGGTCCATTTCGGTTCAATTCCGGGCCATTTCTGGCACACTATATTGGCCCAATTTAGCGCCAATGAGCACGCCGGTGCAGGCTCAGAATCGGTTGCAGTAAACGGGCCAATTACGAGGTAATTATTGGACCAGTATTGGCCCAATGTTTCTATGTTAGCTGGGTAAGGAGTCCGTTCGACAACAACCAAACAAAAAAATAGACTCCTTAGCCGAAGTTTTCGGGCTAAGTTACCAAGATATGTAACATATTCAGTCTTTTGCCAATCATCGGTTATTCCTCCAGCTCCACGGACTATCTATGATAACTGAAATCTCAGTAGACCTGGTAGTAGATGATATGATCACTGATCGATAGTTCCTTCTCTCCAAACTGCTAGGCTCGTCTTTGTTATGGCGGACCCACTCTCTGTCATGGGGCGGCTTTGTCTGATGAACCAAATTATAGGCCTGCAAACACCAGTCTGATATTATTTGCAAACACAATCTCAACACTGATCTTTATCACCTAGGCCCTATTTGGGATCTATCTTTTGTAGAAGTTTACGGTGTGTGGCAATCTCCCAAAGTATCACGGAACATTTGCCTGCTGCACCATCTTGGTTTCAGATTGGGTGTGGGGTGGATGTTCTAAACTGAATTCCAAAACCGGTGATATACGACAAACACAAGTACTCTCTAAAATAATCAGATTGAAATTCAGCCTATCAGATTGAAATTAGTGATCAATTTTTTACTGGATTGAAAATATTCAATCGAATAGATTGAAAACGATAAAATGAATCTGTTGTAAACAGAAAATTCAGTGTACTAGATTGAAATTTTCAATCTATTAGATGGAATATTCAATCGAATACATTGGCCACTAATTTCAATCTGATAGATTGAATTTTCAATCTAATTATTTAGAGAGTATTCTATTTCCAGTTTAACTGGATATAATAATAGTAGGCATGTAAATCTTCTTTCTGAACGTTTTAAAATATTTTGATTCCTCGGACAACTTTTTTGTTTCTACGGCTAGGTATTCCGTAAAGTGATATGCTGGAACGACAAAACTTATTCAAAAGTCTCTGTTAGGCCCATAGATTATGCATTGGGATTGAGTGCATTGGAATAAAAATAGGCTATACTTGACAAACGATCATCTGGCAGTTGCGATCGGATCTTACGTCACTTTTATGTGATCTCGCACTGAATTGTTTGAAAAACGAAGGCCATCGGCATATAAAGGTCCCGTTAACACCGTTAACTGTGAAACTCTGAATTTTTCATCACGTGTATGTAAATAAATACAAAATTGGGAGTTTATATAATTCATAATGTGTGTATTTACATGCCTATAATACCTGTAGTGTGTAAACTGTAGTTTAACTCAGAGATAGTCAGACCGGGTCATCACAGTGTAATTTATAGCTCACCGGCACTTACGCTATCTATAGAATGGTCGATGATAGAGTTGCTATTGAATTACTTCACACAAGGTTATCTCGAACGGTAGCATGGCGATAAAATTCTGAGGAAAGCTAACCCAACATGCTGGCACGAGACAGTCGTGGGTCAAGAATCGAAAGTGTCATCCGTTTAGGCCGTATAGGGTTGCACGGCATACTCTGTATGACCAGTGCCCATTGTACTACGATGGAGTGCCCAATCAAACCAACCAACCAACCATATGGATATGGCTGAAGAGGCTACGTCAGGAAGTTCCAACAGCAGTCTAATCATTGTTATCCATTGCATTTTAATTATATCCCAAAGTCGTGGTCAGAGCGACCGGTGCGGTTTGTCGATCTGACACTATCCGAAGTGTCCCCTATCTCCACTCGTGCCGTGAACTCGGTTTAGTAGCGGATCAAATGGCATGGGTAAAGTAAACACCCGTTCAAACTACGCCGCAGATGGTCTAAAACTGACATTTGTTCAACAAAAGGATGTAGTTACACCCCAAATAATATGTCCTGTCACAAGAAGTACCAAATTCAATCAACAGATCAAAAGAACATCCTCATCGTTTACACAAATCACGCACAGCACCGCCATGCTCGACCCCCGGTCGATATATGTTATAACACGCACAGCACCGCTATGCTTTTTCTCGACCACCGGTCGATATTCCTACGAAGTAGGCTACAGATCGCAAATTGTCCGGTAATGAGTGAGTGAGTGAGTGAGTCAGTCCATCCGAATCCTTTCGTCGGCAAAATAAGGAGAACCGTTAACATTAGAACCTGCATTAGGGCATTGTTACCAGCAAGTTCTGAGCTGATCGAATTCTGATGAAAATTTAATTTATAATTAATTTGTTATTATTTATTGATGACTCGAGTGCACTGTCATGCCCATCGGGAACCCTTGACTGTATGCTTCACTGTGACTTTTAAGCGCCTGGGACTAACTTCGGCCGCCCAGCACTAAAGCAATAAAAAAAAAAAAAAAAAAAAAAAAAATGATGCGCCCAGCACTCGAAAATATCAGTAACTTCAATGGTACTTGCCAAAATATGTCGGCATTATACGTTTCCAGGTAGCTCCGCCATGTTTTCCCTAATAGTCCACGCCACGCTTCCCGAGCTGTATATGCCACGATGCATGAAGGAAGCAAATCATTTTATCGGAGAATGGAGGTTGTTATTTCGTCTGCTGCGAAGTTTTACCGAGCCACGAGTATCACTTTACATGTACATGTACATGTATTTTATAAATCATTGTCAGAAGCGCCAAGCAACTTTGAAAAACTTCTTCTCACAGAAGCGTCAGGGTATTTGTTGGCTTTCGGTGGTCGTTGTTGTTGTTCTAAAACGTCAGCTTCCAAAAATATTTTAATTATATCTATATTAAAAGCACACATGCATGTGTGCGCTCGCTCGTACGTCGTAATCAGTCTATTAGACCTACATGTACTATGAGATATCTATAATATGGCTAGTTGAACAGTACACTTGAATCTAGTATTAAACTGGAGATTCATAAGTAATCTATTTTTAGCCTCACTGTAATGTTGACACACATTCCGATGGTATCCGTTTTCACTCATTTGCTGGTCTTGGAATTCCGTTGAAGGCATATTACACTGCACGTTTTATATATCCAGCCTATACAACATTGCATAATTTCTTCAGTTCAGTC
>JAVTVY010015853.1:0-63476 GCA_036873755.1 Hanleya hanleyi
AGAAATTCAAAATGGCGAACTTTTAAAAATCTAAATCTGAACTTTTTACCATTTTCATGACAGTCCAGGCAATCTATCTGGGTTTTTTTTAGCTGGACCCAAAACAAAATGGAACAGAATTTTTTTCACTGGTATGCATTTCTAATAGGTCCCTAAAACAACACACTAAAAGTCTACCAAAATCTATTTGGTGGAGATACGACTTTTTCTAAAAGAAAGATACACCATCATGCTTCATATAAGAAGGTAGAAAATATTGATTTGTCTCTGAATATGGACAGTTTATCATCCAGAAATCCAATCAATACATGATGATCTAGGATACATTATTCTATGGTGGTGAAAACATTTGCATTCCCAATGGATTTCCTCATAAACGTAGATAGCAAAACGATAGTTCAGCACCAGGGTATATAATCATACATGGTAATATCCTGCCAGTTGGCATTATTTCCATTAGCATTGTTATCCGAAAGGGAACTGATAAGCTGTGATATATTTTCTTTCAACCTATGACAATCACAGACAATAGTTCCATCAACTTACAAAAATATAACTCTATTATCACAAGCACGTAGCAAGTGTCAGGTCCGACATTCAATAGTGTTTGTACCTTGTTGAAAAAAATACAGCCTTGCCAATCAGGAGAAAGAGAGAAATTAGATTCAACGTCGTGTTTAGCAATAGTTCAGATATATAACGACAATCTGCCAAACATTTATGATCCATCACAATTGTTTGTAAGACAAATGTTGTTGATGAAAGAAGAATAATTCTGCAGATCCTAATATATCATTTAATTATCAAACAAATAATACTTTGAATTATAGGCAAAGTTGACGGCATAACTTATCAGGTTTTATTTTACATTCTGGTTCATGGTAACATTATTAGGGGCTTCTCATACATATAGTTGATGTCTTTTATTGTTATTCCTCATGAACACTGCCATAAGTTGAGGAATATTTCACAGCACTATCAATCCCAATAACAGTCTTCACCAATGTCATTTTCAAAGTGCTGGGTTTGATGTGTTTGTACAGCTCAGTCGTTTGCATTCTCCACACACACTTGAATAATCCAGGCCATGATCCTTACAGGCGCATCTGCTTCAGCTGCAATCCTTCTTGCAGTTCCACCTGATAACCTCAAGTAACCCCTGAAGCTGGTGGCAGATCAGTTTTCACAAGGAGAAACCGATTGAATTGTCCACTCCCGTTTTTGTGGCTGCAATGGATGGTCTTTCCCTCAAGTCAATTCCTTCGTCTGGGTTACTACTGTATAAACATATAAGCGTTTTCTATCCTGCTGCAATAAATGACCTTCGTCGGGACTCCCATGACCTGGATGAACACTTCAGCTTGTTGGCGAAATAGCTCCGTGACAGTTGTCTTCTTCAAGGCAGCACCTTTGTCAATGTCATATGGTCGGAATACTGTGTCACAGCCCAGAATGGCATGCACAAGCAACATATTTGTACAGACTTGCATTACCAGCACAGCCTTTGTCTTCTTGACATTCCAAACTCTCCGGCCCCGCTAGTGACATGGGCATTCAGTCAAAGAAAGACGAATTCCTAGCAAACAACGTCAACAAGTAGCAGTTCATTACTCTTATGAGTGACCAGTTGGAAAGGGCGGGATGTTTCATATGCAGATGTTTTTATTGTAAAAGCTGCCGTTTAATCGACTGAAAGCATCAAAACTTTGGTTGATGATGATATTGACCTGTTAGTTCTGCTCTGTTTTCATGCAGACATGGATGACAATGACATCTACTTTCAGCCAAGAGAGAATGCAAAGAAACGGACAGTTTGGAATGTCAAGAAGACAAATGCTGTGCTGGGAATGTAAGTCTGCACAAATATGCTGTTTGTGCACGCCATTCAGGGCTGTGACACAGCATACTGATCATATGGCATTGGCAAATGTGCGGCCGTAAAGAAAACAACGCTCAATGAGCTATTTCGCCAACAAGCTGAAGTGTTCAACCAGGCCATTGGGAGTCCCGATGGAGGTTATTTATTGAAGGTGCTTGTGTGTTTATACAATGGTAACCCTGACGAAGCAATTAGCTGCATGGGATACAAGCGTTTCTCTGACAAAAACGAACCATATATGTGCAGGTACAAAATCTTCCACCAACATCAGCATCAGCTAAGTATCAAGGTTCGCGTGTTTGGAGTGGAAAGGGGAAGACCATCCATTGCAGCCACAAGAATGAGGATGGACGGCTTCTCTCTGTGAAAACTGAACTGCCACCAGTTCCACTGGCAGTCTTTGAGGTTATCAGATGCAGCTGCAAGAAAGATTGCAGTTGAAGAAGAGGCATCTGTAGGAGCATGGCCTATATTGTTGAAAATGTAAAATGAAACATGGTAAATGGCACGGTAGAACGTCATGGTAGAACATCAAATTTGCCTATAATCTAGATTATTATTTGTTTGATAATTAGATGATAGGATCTGCATAATTGTTCTTCTTTCGTCAAAACATATCTGACACACAATTGCGATAGATCATTAATGGTTTGCAGAGCTGTATTTTTCAACAAGGCACATGTTGTGATAATAGAGAGATATCTCCATGAGTGGGTTTGTGGAAATATTGTCTGTGACAGTTATCGGTTGAAGGAAAATATATCACAGCTTGTCATTTCATTTATTTTGGGAGAGAATTCCTCTTTCATGTGATTATGCTAACGGCAAAAATGTTAACTGTCTGAATATTACCATGTATAATTCATATAACCTGTTGCTGAACTATCAGTTTGCTATCTACGTTTATGAGCAAATCCACCGGGCAAACATGTTTTTAACCACCATGGCATACTGTACCCTGGATCATGTATTAATTGGATTTCTGGATGATAAACTGTCCTTATTCACGGAAAAAACAATATTCTACCTTGCTTATACCAGGCATAATGACCTATTATGTATTATAAAATGGCGTATCTTTGTTTTTCAAAAAAAGTCGTATCTCCACCAAATAGATTTTGGTAGACTTTTAGTATGTTGTTCTGGGAACCTATTAGAAATGCATACCAGTGAAAAAAATTCTGTTGCAATTTCTTTTGGGTCCAGCTAAAAAAAACCAGATAGATTGCCTGGACTGTCATTTTGAATTTCTCCATAAATATTTTCGTGGAAGGGTATTATTATTTTAGGCTGAGTATAACCTTGATAAGATAACGAATGGAATGAGTGTAAGTAATGACCCATTTCTTTCATGCTTAGTACCAAGTACAAGGTTTTCTTATAGGAGCAAGAGACAGGTAAACACTGAAATTTCGCGAAAAATACCTCAAATTTCAACTTGAAATTTGATATATTTCCCATGCATATCTGTTTGTAGATTTTTAGTATGTTATTCTAGAGACCTTTCGGAAATGCACTGGAGCAAAAACAATTCTGTTCCAATTTGTGGCAGGTCAAACCTCAATTTGACTGGACTATATGTGCACGTAGCCTATTGAAATAGAGTTATGAATACACCCCGATGCACGTACCAAAAAATCTTCACCTGTCCCATTGTCAGCTCCTCCCATGAATCACGTAGTAAAAAGATCTTCACGCATGTTCTAGTAATCGGTCCTCTGACCAATATTGTCCGGTCCCTAAATTGCATCTTCACAAGTCCAGGTAAATCCTAAATCCTGGCAGAGGGTTTACCTGAACATTTTTGGTGATTCGAATGAGTTCTTTGAGTCGACGCCTCTATTATAAATCCTCGTACATTTCATCTCTCGCGCTTGTTTTGAATTAGCATGTATGTATCCCAAACATGTAGCTTTTGCTTTGACTTTCGATAGCGAACTCAGCTTGACATCAAGGCAGTATAGCCCGCGATGAAATTCAAACCCGTCACATCTCATACCTCGCAGCTGATTGGCCTAATCAACTAGCTCAGCGCGTTCACTGATTGGGTTGATTTAGATGAAAACCCTTGTTCTATTTATATCCAGAACTCGTATGGATAACTAACCAAGCCAGTGTATCGATCCTTACAGATCGATCGATACACGGACTCTCGAGGATGCGAAATTGATGCCGCATATACTTTTCAATCTACTTACGGAAGTGGGAAAGTTCGCCTAATGTATTAGTTCAGCTCTATTGCTGGGCGGTGTATTTCGTGAAAAGCATTAAAAAAACATACCGGTATCGTGTGCTTTAAATGTTATAAATTGTCTGCATTGAAAGCTTACAGTATCACGGATTTTTTTTTTGCCTGAATGTTTATGATTATTTTCACATAAATGCTGTAATTTTATCCCAAATTTGATAGGAGCGGCTTTTGTGACTTTCATACGGATACGTTTACGTTGCAAATCATTGCAGAGCTAATCTTGAATATTTACCGATGAGCTGTCACATCGGGGGCACACCGCAACAACCATTACTTAATCAAATTATTTGCGTGTGGAAAGAAAAAGGGAACTGCGACACCTTCCGCATATACACAAACACGGAATAGTCTCAAATGATGGGACAACTTGTCTCACAAGACTGAAAGTTATATTTATGTATAATTTGATATCAACATATTCACCTGATGAAAAGAACGAAATTGAATTTCATTTCCTGCAAAGGATTATATTTACAAGTGGTCATGCGTATCAAGACATTAAATTATTTGTGCATCTAATCATCCCATATCGAATACAAGTTATGCTATTCAAGCTTTCACATAAATACCAAAAAGTGGACAGGTCGTTCAAAATGTACTACACATCAGAGTATCAAATCATCTCAAACATAGAAGAGTTTCATTTCGCAATGCATCACGCCACGACATCTTATTCCTAAAACTTATTACTATGACAAGCGGTTGCACAATAATTAAGGAAGTTTAAAAAAACGTGTGGGAACACCTTTTGTTACCGAGCTACGTAATACGATATACTCATATCAAAACACGCCGCACTAAGCCAGGAAAAGTGTCCAAAGTAATGATATCATCTAGATCTGGTTGTGTTGTACCTAAACACTTTTTGCCCATATGTATTTTTCCGATATTGCACACTTTAGAGCTTCCGCCTGACCAGTTCGTGACGTGATGCCTTTTGGCTTGAAGTGAGGGGCATTTTCAGGCAAGGCTTTGGTGTAAGACCTCCCATTGAAAAGGTAATATCCTGGACAAAAGACTGACAATACAACTTGCAGCAGATCCTTTGTCAATTACATTTCGTGAGTCTTACACCAAATCGCTGCCCATTTTCATATCAAAACGAGCGACCCATGTCTGTACAATTGATTTAGCGCCGTTCGTGCCATCCGATGAGTCTTTGTGTTGTCTGTGCCGTCTTTGCGCCGTTAGTCTGTCGTCTTTGTGCCATCCAGCTAGGGCTGCGTAAGATCACCCTGCATAAGGTATGGCGTAAGCAAGGCCATCGACGCGACTGTTGTACACGACCTTGTATCAGGCCATAACCACTCCTTGCGCCCAAGGCAACATCAAATAAAGTTTGGTTTATAACATTTGATGTGTACTATCCCGGGTATATCGGCATGGTTCAGTAAGATAGAGTTCATATTAAATGAATGTGGTCTGAAATATATATATGGGTCACCCAGCAATTGAACAGTCTAAAGTGGCTTGCTTGAATCGTACAATATTTAACAGAAATGTTCAAAGATTGACACGAAAGATTGAATATATTGTCCAAAGCAGAGCCGCATAAGACATTGAAAAAGCGGATTTATTTAGAAAATTAACTGCTGAGCTGAGACATATAGCACGATTGAATTGCGAACATCCAGTCATGGGTCCCGATTGAAACGGGTTGCTGGACAGGCACTTTCGTTAGAATAGGGTATGTACATTCTGTAATACTGGATATATTTGGATCAATCTTCTATTTTATTTCATTCGTCTTATTTGACTAGTGTAGTAACACAACACTACTTCAAATCACGAATACTGCAAAGAATACGCCCTCAATGTTAAACCCAGAAAGCAATGGTGTTCTTGTGACACAACACATATGTACATGCAAAGGGAGAGCGAGTGATCCACTTTGTTGTATTCTGAAATGCAATATAAGGGAGAGATTAGCTTGAATTAAGGGAGTTCGTTCCTTCTCGTTTACCGAAAGTCACTCCATATATCCAACAAAAGCGACCGACAACACTTAAACTTTCACCCATCTGACAGAAAAGGTTAAATTTTCACTTGATTGTCATCCTACCTACATTTTGGGCTTACGGATGTTCTTTCTTTTAACATGCAATTTTGGCACTCTGTTCTGCCAGAAATTGCCATCGCGAAGGATCCAACTGTTTTTGACAACTTTCAATCAGTAATACAGGTGGTAACATACAAGCAAAGAATTGAATGTTCACCATGTTAATTGGTTTCTAAGATAGCATGTTGAGGGCACATTGTGTTTCTAAGATAGCATGTTGAGGGCACATTGTGTTTCTAAGATAGCATGTTGAGGGCACATTGTGTTTCTAAGATAGCATGTTGAGGGCACATTGTGTTTCTAAGATAGCATGTTGAGGGCACATTGTGTTTCTAAGATAGCATGTTGAGGGCACATTGTGTTTCTAAGATAGCATGTTGAGGGCACATTGTGTTTATAAGATAGCATGTTGAGGGCACATTGTGTTTCTAAGATAGCATGTTGAGGGCACATTGTGTTTATAAGATAGCATGTTGAGGGCACATTGTGTTTCTAAGATAGCATGTTGAGGGCACATTGTGTTTCTAAGATAGCATGTTGAGGGCACATTGTGTTTCTAAGATAGCATGTTGAGGGCACATTGTGTTTCTAAGATAGCATGTTGAGGGCACATTGTGTTTCTAAGATAGCATGTTGAGGGCACATTGTGTTTATAAGATAGCATGTTGAGGGCACATTGTGTTTCTAAGATAGCATGTTGAGGGCACATTTTCGAATGGACCCAAGACACTCTGATGTTCTTACAATTCAAGGTATTTGAGATTCGCTTGTCTGATCTTGTCCGAGTGCGAAACCATTGCCTATTTATGGACACGTGACATTTCTGAACATATACAAATTATAGTGCATAATGTACTTTGCTTACCTCGGACGAACGAGCTCAATGACCTCTAAGTCGAAAGGTAATGCGATAATCTTTTTGTCCCGATCAACCCACTCGTTTGGGAATATGATAGCATCATTGGCTCGAAACTTTCTACTCTTCCAGATCGTGGTTTCCAAATTGAAGGTAAATGTGGGGAAACACGCTATATAATGTATTGTAAGTTACAGTGCCTTGCCACTCGTCTTATAAACTAGACGTTTAACGAGCTCGAATGAAATCATGCGTCATTGTGCCTACTGACGTTCATATATTTCAGAATATACGATCCTTGGACATCGGCCTATTTGTCGAGATGTTGGTTGTGTTGCAGGGATAGCTTTACGATCCAAACTGTTACCTCGAAATAAATCGTACATGCCAGGAGATTGCTCCAAACCGGTTTTGGCCAGGAGCTTGAACTGGCATGCTCCGTTGCATGCTCTGAGATCGGGAGACTGGGTTGATATTTAGAACGAGCAAGACGCTTATATAGAATTCGGGTTGGAATGGAGGGAAGATTTTAATGGGGGATATTTTAGGCCTATATCGCAGTAGGTGTTGCTAGTCTAGGCACACAACGCTACTACATCTGGCGTCAGATTAAAAAAATAATTTGTAACGGTTGAGAATTTACGCCTTTGAACCAGACTGTGATCAATTCCCGGTAGACAAACGCGGTGTGGAAGTCGGCCATTTGTCCTCTCACTTCGCGTTCCCCACCTTCCCTGTTTTCTTGGCCGGCTTTGCACAGGTTGAGTGTATGTATAATTGTTTTACCGGGAGTCGGTCATCCTGATATTGGGCTATTCTGGTCGCGATAATTTTGTACAAATCCTTTCACGGCTGGCAGGCTGTTGATTGTGTTAGACAGGTTTTTTTGTCTCGGTCGATAGGCTAGCTACGCGATGGTGAAGTTTGACTGTATGATCACATCGGTCTGTGTGATATACATGTAGGGGTCGGGTAGCCGTTTTCCCCGTCTTTCGTTATGAAACTAGTCGTGTGTTCAGTTCAGTCCACGCAATCAAATATTTTTCTGGTATATAGCCGGCTGAGCTAGCCAACATTTCTCATAAACAGTGTATCGTTCGTATGCATTCAATAAACTTCGTGTCGCTGTATATACAGTACCCGTATTATTAACCTGTGATAGGCGCGCTGTGTTATTATAGTACGGCCAATGCGGTATAATTTAGCACTGTCAACAGCATATATAGATCTGTGTGATGTGGCAATTAATCGTTTCGCCTCTTTGAGAGACTCGATATGCTCAATTCGGTCCGTGTTATTAGATATATTCCTGGTATTTAGCCAGTTGAACTAGTCAACAGTTCTTGGGAATAGTGGATTTACTCTATTCATTTATTGCAATTGGTGTCGTCGTATATACAGCATTATTGTCCTGTGATAAACGCGAAGTGTTATTAGTAGTGGCATTTTGGCCGTTCGTGGTCAATAGATTGGTAAAAACCGGACAAATTGACTAATATGGAATAATTTGAGCCTGGTAGGGTTATACAATTTTCAAATATTTTACTGGGTTATCATATAGAGCTTGTATATTGGGGAGATTAAAATTTTTATGGAAGTTTTTGTCCATTGTCACTCCAGGTGTTGCTGTGTGGTGTTGTCGATGTGTTTCTGTACGATTGAATTGTATTGTTTCTGAGATTGACTTTTGTGTGAGATTTCTACTATGTGTTATTATTGATGGGTCTTTGGATTGGGATTGGAGATTTTGTCAACGTTTATGAGAAATCTGTAGTTGGAATACAATTGGGCGTTGAAATACAATAGTAAATGCTCAGATTGCTCGCGGGTCAATGTGACTTTGTCTTCTGCTAACTTTTTCCCGTCCTGATAAAAGCGAAACCCATTTTTTCTGTTTCAAGATATATATATATACATTTTTTGAACGGTTTGTCGGCTGTCAACTGGCCGGCTAAATAATATATATATATTGCCTACATTTTGGTTGTCCAATACATGATTCTGATTGCTCAGTTGACAGCTTGGGGCATTATCAGTCATGCGAGCCACATTCATGGCGATACCATGGTGTTGTCGCTGCCATATACTATAGTGCTCATGGCGAAGCCATGGTGTTGTCACTGCGACAATAGTAATCCGACTCCCTTCAATCCTTTTGAATTGAGTTAATAATTTATATATCCTGTCTGTTTTCTCCCTTCTCTTGGATCAGTTTAGGAAATTAAGCTATGAAATTTAATTGAATGGTAACTTGCCTATGTTCATCCTTGAGGGGTCTGAATGATAGACTGAAGGTTGTTCAGGAGCTAAAATTTTGATGCAGTTTACCATCTCGAGACGGGCTATTTCCTGTTTGTATTTCAACTCGGAGTTATTGACTCCTCGATGTGGTCGAGTTTAAAATCTAGTTTGTATTCTGTGTTGTATTCCTCCAGGCACGGAAAACTGTGTTAATTTAAGCACAGGTGGCCTGACTTTGTTTTCCGGGCACAATTGATAGTTGACGCTGCTATTTATTTTGGTGTAAGATTTGTTGTTTTGTAGTGGACATACCAATGTGGGCTGTCTTTCAGTTGCTTTAGTGAGTTTCTAGAAGGAAACTCACTGAAAGTCTGATATATTTGAATTTATTTGACTAGATTTTGATTGGGTATTCCTTATTTTTTTGGACTTGTTTGCATATACCGTATATCGTTCCACTTTTGTTAACATGGCAGATTTAGGGCCCATTGATGTGTCAGTGGCTACAGAGGAAGCACTGCAAAAATTGAAAGGGGTGGGGAGTAGTCGAAGTGCACGTGTGGTAGCCTTGCAGGAAGAGGGCAGGTTGGTTAATTTTAAGCATTTTATGCAGGCGACTCAGTTTAGTGCCGGGCATATAGCCGATCTAGTGCTAGAGGGGCAGATTATAGGTTTAGACTTGTCGGGAAGTCCGGAATACATTAATGCTTTGGTTGACCGTCGTTTTGAAGAAATCATTGGATCATGGAAAGTTGAAATAACGGCTCAAGTAAATGCATTGGATGTAGAAATGGGCCAGTTGCATGACGATGTCAAGGCATACGAGCTTCAGTTAGGCCAGTTGGATGAGAAAATAGTGGTACAATGTCAACAACTAGGTCAACAAGTGGAAACTAAAGTAGGACAAGTGGAAACTAAAGTAGGACAAGTGGAAACTAAAGTAGGTCAAGTTGGTGGTAAGTTGAAGCAAGTTGATGATAAGATGGAACAAGTAGGTTTATATATGAGGACTGTTGTTACATTGCTTAGCGCTCCAAGCAGGGCGGGGTCAGAGATTTCATCACATGCGACGTCTGAACAGACAACGGGGGACGCTGGTCAGGCGGACCCAACTCCTGTTGTTGTAAATAATAGACCTGAACAATTGATTGAGGGCGAGGGAGAGACTGCAAATCAACCGAATGCAGCCCCGGTTCATCAAAATGAACCACATGTTCAAGTAAATGCACCAGCTGCCCTTCCCGAGCCCCCATGTCCACTAGATCTAAATGGAACAGCAGGACTGGACGCTGGTCTGGCTAGGAATGTATTTCATCAGTGGCCGCCCAGTGCCCACACTTCCGCTCCGAACTTCCAATGCCCAGTAAATAGGAATGAGTTGTTTTTAGACAATGCTATGGTAGGGAAACAATATCTTCAAGGGGATATAGATAATGGGAATCTGGCCGATGTGTCCGCTACTGATACCGAGGGGGAGGTTGAGGCCTCTCCTAGTAAATGTAGCGAATGCTCGTCCAGATCGAGATCAACCGAACGACATGTATCCCGAGAACGCTACCGTAGTCCCCGGCTTCCCAAGACTTTAGTGTTTTCAGGGACCAGAGGGGACTGGGTTCCATTTAGGGTTAAATTTAAGTTGGAAGCTGAAAGTAGAAAGTGGGGCAAAGACCAGTGTCTTAGGAAATTAACAGACTGTATTCATGGCGATGCCATGGTGTTTTACAGTTATCAATCGGAGGCAGTCAAAGCCTCGTTTGATATGCTCCTCAAGGCAATGGAATGCCATTATAATAGTAGGGAACCTCCGCGTGCAGTTAGCCAGCGTTTGCAGGCGGAAGTGCAGGGTTCCGAGGATACTTTAGAGGAGTTTGCTTTTAGATGCGCTAGGTTGGCAAGGGACGGGTATCCGAATGCACCGGAAAAGGTTATTGAGTCGGTAGCGGTGGAACATTTTCTCAGGGGATGCAGGGAAATACAGGCTGTGAGATTTGCTATGGAAAAGAGCCCCACAACAATCTCGGAAGCCTTGAGTTATGTGAACTCCTCACGATATAATCTGAGGGAGTTGGATTTTCAGACGGTTACATCTAGAACTGCTAATGTTGATTCAGTGGGGGAGGCTTTTCCTGATGCTTGTAATTACAAGCGTCTAGTCCGTCATTCATAATCCAGCCGTCGTCCATTAGAGAACATCCGCGTCCATAATCCAAAGACCTATTCCATTTCCATATAACAGTATTAGCACCAAATTCAAAAATACAAAAGTATACATAAACATAGGCTTGTTTCCTGCAAGAGAGAAGCGGTCAACAGTTTTCAATGATGCCGGCAAGACATCATGATGTTCCAAAATATCAAATCCGTATCGCTGATCAGTATTCTTAATCCATAATATTCGTTATAGAGTCGTCATCTAAAAATGATGTACCTCAGTCACGCTTTGATTGTGACTGTTCATATGAGTACCATGAGGATCTTGAAGTACATGGGCTCATACGGCCCCTAGCCCCGGGTTAAGCGGAATTAGACACATGTTACGAAACGTAGCCCCATAGATCTTGCACGCTACGTTCGTATTTTGCTATCAGCATGCGATATGTATCGCAGAAGGGGAAGGGATAAACCAGAGGTCCCCTCGCCGTCGGTCATCGCGACCCTTCCGTCCACCGCGACTCTGTTACTCGCGCCGTAAACCCGGCCACATAAGCCGTTTTTGTCCTACTAGACATGATTTAGATGGGTGGGCTGAATTAGCAACTGCAAATGACGTGGTGGGGTCGTTCACGGGAGACGAGGCAGGTGTTATTGAACTTACTGCAGCAGTCAGAGATGTTAATCTGTCTCGTTCCCAGGGGTGGGCGATGTCCATTCCAGTTAAGGTTGGGTCTGTGCCGGTGACTGCTGTGGTAGACACGGCCGCCCAAGTCACCGTCATGAGTGAACATCTATTTGCTAGGTTAGGTCTTCAGGGGTTGTCGTCTTCGCCTATTCGGCTGACTGGTGCATTTCGAGGAATGACCAGTATGGGAATGCTAGTTCGGCAGGTCCCATTATCCATCTCCGATTTTCACTGTACTGGAAATATAGTGGTGGCACCCTTGGTTGACGACCTGTTGCTAGGCTTCGATTTCCTATCAGCCTATGGATGTGTTGTAGATTTTAGGGATAAAACCTTGGTTATTGGAGACACCAAGGTTTTTGCAGTTTGAATTTTTATGGAATGGTGACTTTTTCAATGTGGGCTCCATTTCGCTCTGCCTGTAACTGATAAATGGTGAAGTTAGTTGATGGGCCATTGGTGACGCATTTTGTGTATGCGTCTGAATCGATCTAGTATAGTGTCAGCTTGGTGGAGATATATGGATTTGTACCATCACGTGTATGCAGTGATGGATATATTGTATTTGGTTTTGATTTTCTATGCGAAATTATCCTATTTGGGGGCTGATTTGATTTTGTTGTACAGGATATTTGTTTGAGGTATTGTGGAATTGAAGAAAAAAAAATACATACAATTCTAGACCCAAATCGTTCGTAATGTGTTCTGTAATGTAATGTGTATTTTGGAACTATTGGTGTGTGTTGGAGAACTCTGGTGTGTATTCGGAAGTTGGATGTTGTTCGGAAATTGTGATTTGCATTGCGGCGTTATACGTGTAGTGTGTTATGGGAGAATATGATGATGCGTTATGGTGAACTAGGTGTGTTTAAGTAATCTTTGTGAGGGAACCGGGGGTGCTGGACGCCTGGGTTCGATGGTTGCTGTGTGATTCGATAATTTCTGTGTGTGAAGATTCTGTGTGGTAGATATACGCGTCTATGTGACTTCTGTTTGAGATTGTATAACTGTGTGTTTTTTTGTGAGTTTTTCTGTGTGTGTTAAGCTATGTGGCACGTTCATGGAAGTTTATGTGATGAAGTTTATGGGAGTGCGGCCGGCTTCGTCATGGAACACTTTTGGGAGTTTTCTCTGAACCGTCATGCAATACGCGTTATGATTTATTGTGAATCCGATGGGGCAGGATAGCTACCACTCGGGGAGTGAATACATGCGTCATTATTCGATTAGTCTCAACCCTTTTCTAGTTATGAGTTCAATGATTTTGTGAGTGTGAGCTTGACACCTGTGGAGGTGTAGCAATTATGGTTATGTTCTCTCTGGTGGGGTAGCCGTTTGCGAGGGCGTATGCACCTTGGGGTCAGTGGGCGTGTGATGCGCACACACGTTTCTGGCCCTTCGTGCGTGCGCACTAGAAGGGCCTTTCCACTCGAAACTGTTGGCTGCTGACGAAGGCGAGCCTTGAAATTATTAGCAGAGGGAGAATGGGGAGCTCAATATATAGTCTGGACAGCCAGTAGTTTATAGGCTTGTTCCAGTAGTGGATTGTATGACGGACTGGTGCTTATTGCGGCCATGTAGCTGGTAGGCTGGCCTGCCAATTTATAGTCTAGATACTAGTCCTGGTTTGAATAATGTTCTCGTATTTATTGCGGCCATGTAGCTGGTAGGCTGGCCTGCAGAGTATATTTTCAAGAATTAAAGTGAGCAGTCCCATGCGGCCGATTGTATTTATTTGGGCCGTAAAGCTGGTAGGCTGGGCCGCCGATTATATTTTTGAGAAATAAAGTGATCGGTCCCAGGAGACTAACCATTTGAACGAGATTTTTAGTGGGTTTGGGTGCAATTATAGACAGTCTGGTAATAAGACTGCACTAGTGGGATGGTTACCATTTTATTGAAGATGGGTATTTTTAGAGCGCAGTGTACTTTTGTACACTGCATGTTACGGATTTTGACACATGTGATATAACATGGAGAATTCACGTCTTTGTCTCGCGTTTTAGTAATCATTGGCAGCGCTAGAACAGCGGTTGCTTGCGACAGGAAGGGTTCTAGCTAGGCGAAGTAAGACTCTCGCCAAAAAGAAAACGGAGAGGGGTGTTGCAGGGATAGCTTTACGATCCAAACTGTTACCTCGAAATAAATCGTACATGCCAGGAGATTGCTCCAAACCGGTTTTGGCCAGGAGCTTGAACTGGCATGCTCCGTTGCATGCTCTGAGATCGGGAGACTGGGTTGAGATTTAGAGCGAGCAAGACGCTTATATAGAATTCGGGTTGGAATGGAGGGAAGATTTTAATGGGGGATATTTTAGGCCTATATCGCAGTAGGTGTTGCTAGTCTAGGCACACAACGCTACTACAGTTGCATGGGTTTTACGAGGTTAAGGATCATGACCACTGTATTGAATACATCGATGTTCAACAGATCGTTCCTGATGGTATATTTGCTTCTATGAGAAGGACAAATAATGCATGCATATACCAATCTCATTAAACCACTGCCACAACTTTTAAAGCTCACTATAAAGATTGTTCAAAACTTGTACGTGTCACGTTTAAGTTCTCTATATCACCTCCAACCAACATAAAACGTACGATTACTTCAGTATTATACAATATTACAACATAAAAAAAGTTTATCATTTCACATGCATGAATATTGACAGAACAAAATAAAAATAAAAATAAAGCTAGAAAACAAGCAAGCAAACAAACAACACAAAAATACAATTTGAAAGCGATATTTTTACAAAAAATAAACCGTAATTGTAGTTTTGATCAAGTGCACAGTAGCATACACCTTTTTGAAATACTCAGCCTAACGAAAATATATTTTTGATCGGTTTGGAATAGTTCTCTCAGTTTCTTTGCAGTTGGTCTGATATACATGTACACATGTCTGATAATATACAGGTTTCTTGAGATTGTCAAATTTGGGGAGGAGTAAGGAAAATGAAACTCGTCATCTATTCCCCTGTTCGACCTACCATGTAATATCTTTCATTTTGGTTGGTTCTTTTTCAACGTCCAGTTTCCGTAGGTATATCAGGTGAGTCCATCATACCTAAATCTGGAGAGCACATTTCTATCTTTAGTTTTTGAAATGGTGAAATTGCCTTTGTAACATATGAAGTTGATAACAGACTAAGAATCAAATTCTTCAGTTGCTTCGCTCTTAATTGGTCAAGGCTAACAATCAATGCTATCCCGAAATTCCCCAAATAGGAAACAAACATGGCTTTTGGTGGCAAAGTTCTTCTTTCCCATATGTTCAGCATGCCTCCTGCAGTGGTGCATAATTGTACCATTGTACTTTGTTACCATGATTAAGATAGGATAACAGGTCTCACCGTTGTCCCGTACGCATCTCATCCTATAAGACGTCGAGATAATTATTTGTTCGAGAAATACCAACAGTCTATGCAATTCGCTGTAGGCCACGGTAAATGGGAGTAATTGGGCATAATTATGTAACTACTTTTGGAGTGAATGGGGATGTTACCTATGCAACTATCCTTTAACACTACCATTTCTCTCAGCCTGGACACCAACCAACGATATTTGCTCAACCGTGTATTATTCGTGTTCCATTCAAATAAGGCATGGGTTTTAGAAAACTCCGCATAAAAACCTATACGGGCTTGAATTTTTGCGGTTAAGTTTGTATACGTTGAAAGTATTCAAGCGAGTTTGTCTCTTATAGAAAACACGTTTAACTTGTGCATTACGTATGTTTGTACAACTCGGGCCTAGGCCGTATGAAACCATGTACTTCAAGTTTCCCATGGTGTTCATATGAATACACACAATCAAAGCATGACTCGGATACGCCATTCTAAAAAAAAACGTCGAAAATCACATGGATGAACAATAGTGATCAGCGATACAAAATTGATATTTTGGAACATAATGATGTCTTGTGGTATCATTGAAATTTGTTGACCGATTGTCTCTTTACAGGAACTCGGTTATGTTTATCAACCAGCAGACCGCTACATGAGGGACTGCCTGTCCTTTGTCGATGGATCATTTTTCATCGAAATCATATAAATATGAAATTAGCACATGTTAGTTTAGGGGCCAATAATTTGATAATAGGAAGTTTTGATAGTAAAATTAACGTCGCGTTATATGGTCTACTTAAGTTTACACCTCCTCTAGTAAATGTGACCAGTATAAGTTCCTAAGAATATCTCCTTCAATCCATTGCTACTTTGACATTTTGATACCAGTTCATCCGTATAAATAAGAAGAATGATTGAATGACCTTGTAAACAACCACTCTTCGTTTTCCTCTTCTGCCGGGCGTCTGAGATCCCCAGGTTTTCATCCTCCGGGCTGCCGACCTGTTTTTCGTAAGCTGCCTAATAATGTTGCAACGTCTGCTCAGTTGTATTGTGAGCAAACGGTAAATGCAAATGCTTAATTAATGTTTGTCAGATGAAATTTCGAGTCGTTTCTGAAGTGAGCCGATCACAGTCACGCTCAATCTTTTTTTAATGTCTAGCCTTACTAGAATGTACCCAGTATTATTCCTCGAGTCTTGTGAGTCAAGTTTCATTTAACCGGGTGCTAGGGGCCGTTTGAACGTCACGTGTTCTACATCTCCATGGTGTCCAAACTAACATCAGGCATACTCTAAGCGTCACTGGGATCTGATAGTATATCATACACTAGAATAAAACTTGGAAATCCACGTGCATAACGAATATTGGTCAGTCATAATGATTATGTGTAAAATAACCTAATGATGTATTGCTGTCATCATTGGAAACTGCTGCCAGCTTCTCTCTTGAGGGATATCATCTTGCGTTTTTTTTTATTTCAGGCATATTTGGAAATGGTGCGGACTATCGGTCTAACAAGGTTTTCGATTATTGATGAAGAAATACTTTTGTGGGCGACGGCTGGAATTGACTGTAGGATCTAACAAATACACTTGAAATGGAGATAGCATGATCCAAGTGTTTGTGACTTTTTTAGTCGATTTTCAAAAGTAAGTATCTCAATCGTGCCGAGATTTTGACTCAGTATACCAGTTAAGGAAGAGTGAAGTTAGTGAACGAACTACAAAACGTAGAAACAAAAAAAAATATTTTATTCACTAAATTATCACACGGCAATCAACAAATAGTTCGATGTAATAAAGAGTTTCACAATAGTCCTATCACATACTCAGCTTCCATAACAACTGAAAACTAAACCGTCTGATGTATGTATCTAATTAGTTATAAAACACGTTGCAGTTCCTTCTAAGCACTTATCGTCGCTTTTATAGCACAGGCCAAGATTGTATTGGGCGTAGCATTGGTATCCAAACAGTATGATTCATTCTTTAAACGTATCCACAGGAAAGAGATATCAGCAGATAGAGGAACTTTTGTAATTAAATTCAGTTATTTCGGTGAAATTATATTCATAATAATTCAGACTTTCAAATATGTTTGCTTGGCAGTTATTAACACATAATCAAAACCTGCAGATTCACCAAAAAAAAAATCACTCAAATATTATATATTCTCACAGACCAAACCAACACATCAAACCAGGTAAGTATCTTCTATCGAAATTTTAACTACTAAGCTGGTAACTCAATATAATATAAATACCGCATCTTCACTAAATAATTTACTATTTTCAAACTGGAATGGAAAATATCAAATATCCACACATCTTAATCTATTGATACAGACTATGTCTCTTGGTTATAGGTAGTGATATAAATATATATATATATATAATTTAAGCCAGAGAAAATTACAATCTGAACTAAGGTTCTGGGGATATAATACCAAACTACATTAAAATGAAACCAGATGAAGGAAACTGCCCTGTAGAGAACCGAAAGTAAGCAGCTGAAACTTCAGTCCATACACGACTAAATTACAAACAACCGATATAACATGTAGTAATATTCTGTCTCGCATATAGACAGACTTGATAATTCAATACCTGATACCTGTTACACAATCTGTGATTGTGTTAAATTTTAATTTTTTCATCCTGAAACAATTTGTAATAGATCAAGTTGGCCAGCGAAATAAATATGCAAGACTGCTTTTTGATAAATGTACCGTTAGTTTTGAACCGGGAATATATTGAGGCATTTCCCCAGAGTTCTCAGTGATGTTGACACTCTCTTAAATAATTACATTGGAATCAGCGACCAATCTATTTCCATCGAAAATCGATCCATTGGATTGAAAGATCTAGTTCATTAGGATCTATTAGATTGAATTCTCAGTCTACATTAGATTTATTCTGCTCCTTTTCAGTCTAATAGCGTGAACCGAAAGATTGAGATTTTAATCTGAGAAGATTGCAATTCGGGACAATAACTAATCTTCGCATATTAAAATATCATATTTTCGGTTCGATTGGAATTATTTTCAATCAGACTGAAAACTCAATCTAATAGATACTAAGAAACTGGGAGTTTCAACCTAATACTTTGATTTTCAATCGGAATAAATTGGCCACTAATTCCAGTCTAATTATTCAAAAAGGAGCCATAATTTATCCCGACCTCAAATTACTTTACCCATAACACTTGGAACTTACAAAATGTAACAAATGTAACTCTGAAACAATTGAATGCTCACATGCATCAAAAATGAACTTAATTTCATTGTAATTAAGATAAGACATAACTTGATATATATCTAAATGTATAATCGATCAAAACGGGTCTTTTACAATAACTGAAATATTTATACACAATATATATATATATATATATATTTAACTGTATCTAAAACATCTATCACTTTTAGCTTATTTGCATTTATTCGAGTATATATAATTATTTGATCCGTAAGACATAACACTCTTTAATACCAGATTGGTACATTCTATAGAAGGACACGCACTAAAGTAGATATCTGTTTCAACTAAATCTGGGAAAAGGTACAACATGAGGATATTTTTATCTTTTTGTTTAACAGTGACACAGAATCCCTGAATGGTATAGTAATTTCTATCGAATATAAGATCACCCACACTACGGTGCAAATTCCAAACAGGATTGTGATCTTAACGATGGGTATATTGTATCCGCTTTGACAAATGCAGCATCAGATTTCATTCCCTGTATTTTAAAGGTATATTTTCCTGATTCTTTATTCTTGATGGTACCGTACATTTTCATGATATTTTTAATTGCATAAGAAGTACAATACATCAAATTATCGCAGTGTTCTCTAGCTCATATTATTTGTTCCTCGGGTAAATAGTACAGTACTGTTCTCTGTTACATACGTCCATGTTGGGAGTCCACGTTGTATAATAATTTCATTCAGGTACAAATTATATACATTTCTATACACAGAAAAACACCTACTCAATCTCATATTAAGAATTTGTTCTTTCGAGGGTTTCAATATATATTACAAATCTTTCAAGTATAAGTTCATTATTATCAAATAAATTCCAACAGGTAAAATATAATCGCTAGAGAATCAATATAAAATCACGTTCTAAGTGAGATATTCAACGCAAATTAGGTGAATCAGCAGTCATATGTGAACATGTCATTGATCACCACGAAGATAGATCTTTCGGTTGCTTCGCAGATGACTAGTTCGCACTGCATGCATTAGGCAAACACACTATGTACGTATTAGGCAAATATATACTCTCGCTAATTGTATAGAACTTAAGGGTAATATAAACACACCGGGATAAATACGGTTACACCAATTGCTACACAAATTGCTGTTATATTTTGGATATGCAATCTACCTATTCCACATTGGTCTAGTATCATAGGGTTACACGTGCTACAAACACTACCATATGGGCACAAACTGGACGGCACATATAAGGGCGCGTGTTGTATCTGGGTACAAAACTGGACGGGTTGCACTGCAGAGGACGGTGAACACTTGGGCGTTTACACTTTATTCTGTTGAACAAATGTAACAATGATGAAATGATAACAAATCCTGATATATGGTCATATAATATATGGCAACAGTTAGATATAAAATTCCGATATGAGAGGCGCAAAAACGTATTGACAGTAGAAAATAATGAATTTTTGGCAGTGGCCAAATTTGAAATTCAACTGAGAGGTGCGAATAATAAATGATGTATCATATAAATAAGTTAAGTTTGTTAGAGGGTCAAGGACGTGTAAACAGTATTATGTTAATATGCCTATGTCAGTCTTGCAGCCAGTGAATAGAGTGACTAGGAACCATAAATTGTGTTAAATGCCATATTGGCCCTCTATTTGTCCATCAGCTATTATGTACAAAGCCAGGACCTTATGAGTTTGAAAGTGATGCGAGTTTGCAGCGAAAAATCTATACTGACGTATGGAATAATGGTCAAGAACTTGCTTATGAATGAACATAATGTCCATGTTAATGTAAGCTAGAATATTTTTCGGAAGAATAAATCACAAGAAAAATCTAAAATATTTTATTCCGTGCAGTTTTGCCACCTTTAGTACCGCTGTACATAAGTTTCCACACGCTGCGCACAGCCATCGATCAAAGAGTAGGCCCCTACTCGGGAAATATATCATAATGTCATAATAGACAATAGCCGACCTAAGGGATTAGGATAATAGATAACTCGACAATCAGTACAAATCAATGTGTGAAAATACCTGTGTTTACAGTCTAACCTCACACCTCGAGAAGCAGATTTGACTGCGAGAGTTCGTGTCTGATAAAACCAGTTAGTCTCAATGGGTTTTACGTTGCAGTTATATTTCAGTTTGTATATCTCGGTGTCATTATGGTGGAAAATTTAGACCAAAAACAAAAGCTTAGGGAAATTGTCAAGATCTTTTGGGAAAATTAAATGCGATGGAAGCATCAGATCTTGGCGTTTGAAACTCGATTCTTCTCAACGAAGAGAAGGAAATAGAATTGATGCTGCACAAAACAAGAAATGGCATTTCTATCTTCAGAATAAAGTTGGGATGGCAGTGATAATATGTCGATACTATTTAATGGTAGTTGGCAGTGGCAATATCGTAGACTCGAGAAAAAATACACCATGGAAACACTGCAATGAAGTAATGCGCAAAATTGGTGACACTAGCAGAAATTGCATGATTATGCCGGCGAATAACCGATTTTATGAAAAGATGAGTTTGTCATTTCTTCTTCTGCTCCAATTTGTGATATACTATGGAGAACCGAGTGACAAAATGTGTTAAATATACCAATGTAAAATACTACTCAAAATTCGCAACTGATGTACAAAGTCAGTGTCTTCAAATATTATAATTATATCATGTGGAATGATAGCACCATTATGCTTGAGCTCGTAACCATGGTAACGAAATTGAACAACGTATGGGATAGATATCCAAATAAAAGAGAGCCGTATTCCTGGTCGAGGCAGTGATATTCTTGTGAACACAAGAGAGCCGTATTCCTGGTCGAGGCAGTGATATTCTTGTGAACACAACAAGGGAAAATCAGTTTCAATAACGAATATAAATTTCGCTGCATCGCGACAACTTTAGTTTATAATATAAATAATACTTTTTGCGTTAGAGTTGCGACAAATCAATCAACCTCGATCTCGAGTTCATAACACAGACGAGACTGACAAACATTTTTCGATGTACTCTTCGTCACTTTCCTGTGTAACTTCTCCTCTGCTGGTGTCAAAGCCCTCATGTGAAGATGAACTGACATTGCAATTCCTGAAATAAGAGGATAAAGTTCGATGTGAGATGATATTTTACATGTATATCAGCAACATATATCTTTATCGGAAACAGTAATCAACAGTCGTTGAATACAGAAGTGTTGTTGGATTATCGACTCACAGATTTGTCAATGAAATAACTACGTTTTCAGTATGACTATTTGCACACGGCGTCTACAACAACATAACTCCATCCCATACTAAGAGTGCATGGAGGGGGGGGGGGGAACGGGGGGCAAATCCTAACGGAAGTATAAATGTAGTTTTAATACACACATTGGCAAAGTATCTCCTTTGTCGAATGGTTAGCGTATTCGGCTATCCTCACTAAGGTCGTGAGATAGAGACACTGGGTGATCGGCCAGTCTGCTAAGACAGGCGCTAGACTGGCAAAAGATAGCTATCATGCGTCCATCAGATTTAAACGAGGTATTATAGTAATAAGATTATCGACATACCAAATAGTCAGTCTATAACCATTTTCAATTTAGATTTCGAAAAGAGGTCGGTTGTAGACGTTACAATCCAGCGTACATTACAAATTGTTTTTTTAGAAGCAATAATGGATCACTGGATATTCTCCACATTTTAAGTACTCGACTGGTCAATTCGAATTTTCGAAACGAAATCCGGGGATTTCATTGGCCCGTGGAAAAAAATGAAGAATTCAGCCAATCGTAGAGTTTCTGTAAATGTGCATTGCGTTCGTGTGACAGAAGTACTTACAATTCCTGGAAAGCTATTCTACTAGGTGAAATCGGGATCGGTGATAGCTGCTCGTGGTTGATACTAAGCTCAGCACTCATGTTTCTAACCACTCTCGATGATCTCGGGGACTTGGGTGAGCGAGGGGAACCTGGTGATCTGAGAGTGCGTTGTCTGTAAGAACTCTGTTGGTATGGTGACTTCGGCCAAGTGTGGAGGTGTGAGGAATTATCAAACTCTCCTAGAAGCACTGTTGATGGGTCGATTTGATAAGTGGCAGACAATAAGCTGTAGTTCGCTGGCGAATATGTCAAACCTGAAGCACCATCAACGGCGCGGATCTTCTTTGGGGACATGAGACCAGGGTTTGGTGAATTTTCGTTGTTTGTTCCAAAGTTCATCTGTATCAAATGAAAGATCTGATGTTAGTGGACTTGTGGTCGTCAATACAAAGGTTAAATATCTATTCACGAAGCAATTGATGCCAACTGGCAGGATTTCCAAACAAAAACCAAACAGTTTCGGGGTAAGACAAAATGATCAAGTGAAATAAGTCAAGACAATCGTATTTGTGGTATTTGCTATGAACCAGTACAGTCTAGGGGTTTTTCGAGGATATGCCTTATTTTGCTGTCGGGATCCCACTTCTCCCATCACCAGAATGCATCACTTCATTAAACAGACAGCTTAATTGCCTACAAGATGTACTGGGTTTGTGGATGTTGGTAGCATTAGGGAGCATTATAGTTTTTAGAACCGACCTAGAAGTGGCGTTGGGTATTGTAAGATTCGTCATAGCGCAAGTAAACAGGTACTTGTACATTGGCGTATTGGAGTGTTCTGTCTCTCTTCGTTACTTCAAGAAATGACGAATATTGCACATGCTGTTTTCACTAAGCTTGTATGGGAATCAACATACTAGTACCTCATCGAATTGCTCCTCTTCTGTGATCCCAGGCCTCAACATGCTGCACTCTGAAATGAATAAATATGTCACCAATATAACGAAAATGCTCCGTCATTGCAGATATTCAAATTACATGCCGAAATGTACTCGAACGGTAGTCCCATGACCAATTGTCCATGTTATCCTGTGTCAAAACATACTGGAATTAACTGAGGAATACTTATTTAATTATTCGTGTTGTATGCTATACACTAAACAGCATATCAAATCACCCTGTGGCAATCGCTCATTCATCGGTGTCAATGGCTTGTTTTACCACCACTTGATTTCTTTAAACAGCATATTCCTCAGTAAATGGTTGATAATTTCACAGACTTTCAAAGGAGAGTAATAGTGTATCAGAAACTTTTTACAGAGCTTCTAAATTCGGAGAAAGCATAGGTGTCACCAAAATCCATGATTATTGGGAGACTCAGTCACATCGGTTTGTTCCGTGAAATTATTTTATCGCAATCGCCTGTCAATGAATCAAATAGAACAGCTATATTTGATAACTTAGCACTGGCGCATCTGCAAACAGCTCGAAAACAGCTCGTTTTCAAGACATTCTGCATATCGTACTTTAAAACCACATACCTAGCTCCTGTTTACACGCCAGGTAGTGCGACTCACTAATGCTGACTTTCAAAAACATCTCCTTGGCCTTGAATTTCTCTCTGAGACTGTCAGTGATGAACCCATCTTGAATCGTGTGTTGTAACCTGCCGTTGCGGTACGATTCCCAGAGATCTTGGAGGGAATTTACGGTGGGGCAATGAACAGTTATGACAACACTTCCCGAATATATCTTTTCAATGCTTCTACCATGGGTACAGAGTTCTTTAAGTGTTCTCAAAATAGCCATGGCTTCGTGTATAGTGTCATTAGTTTGATGTAGCTCGTTCTCAAACTGATCAAAAGCTTCTGGACTTTCATTAGTTCGACGAATGTTTGCATACGCCTCTTGTGCCATTCGCAGTATCTGGTCTTCGACGTCTGCGCAATCGCACTGTTCACTTCCTGTATGCGAGTGGCGAAGCTCAGCTAAATCCTCTGCTATGGGTTCTCGTACTATCTCTTCACATTCGACACGAATGTCAATGTCTCCTGAAATAAATTCAGAAAAAAATAATTACTTTTCACATATATAACCACTTTATCGAAAGCAATGTTGCAAACCAGTTAATACAATTGAGAATAGGGTTGAAAACAATGCAGCTGCCATTAACGAGATTAACCACAACAAATATCAAAACTCGTTCTCAATTCGGAAACGCTTTTACTCTATACAAAGCGTTCCCATCCTTCTTTGCAAAACTCACAACGATAAAATGAGGAGTGCCGTCAAATCATATCCCAGAATCTCAAACGGAAGGGTGAAGTTATCTGCACTAATTGGGAATTCATTCTAGATATTTACCTCTTCTACGCTTCCTGCTCATATTTCTTCTGTCAACCATCGAAGTGGAAAGGTCGTTTGTACCTGGGAGACTCTGGCTCCTTTGGTATATTAGAGAATTTGCTAGTGCTAAGCAACTGTTCACCGTATTCGACCTAGCAAATATGCTTTCCTCTATCTCTCCCATAGAATGCCCTCTTTGGCGCAGTTTGCGCCTCTGGGCCTCCGAGGTGGGCGATAATGTAGAGTTTCCACACCTGTAACCCCCACGTGTCTCTTCGGGTTGATACTGAGTGAAGGCGGAAGATTCAGGGTTACGATGCTGTTGTTGACTTTGCTGTTGGGCGATCCTCTTCTTCTCAAGCGCATTCTGTTGCAGTCTGTCGGCTTCTCCAGCAGTCATAATATTTTTAGAGACCAGGTAACTCATTATGTATTGAGTGACATCGGATTCGTCGTCTTCTTCTATATTACCTATTGATGCAAGTAGATGGTCGTTCAATTGTTCTATCACCTGCGACTACATATTCAGATTGAGTAAGTACAATGTAGACAACGTTCAGTTTTAACAGTCATAATGAGCTTAAACTTTCATGATAACTTAAAATATGACAAATCATGAAATAAAAACAGGGTGTCCCGATACTAGTTGTAGAGATATTGCATACTTTGTGTATGCATCCATTGGAGTAGTAGGGTAAAAGCCTGTTTTCATGTATAAATATCATTAGACTGATTTCCCAGTGTAAAATGTTCTTTGATGTACAATATCAAGCAGAATCTATATAGTTCTTGCGAAATATGGTATGAATTTTATGAGGCACCATATAATCTCTAGTCCAAAGAGCACACTTCGACGCCGGACCATTGAATATGATTGGCCCACCTTTTCGTCTGACATATTTCACTTTGGAGCGGTTCGAAATAGGCATAAATGTTTCTGTTGTGGCAGATATCAATATTTCCCTTACTTTTATCCTAATATGAGGTGTCTGGATACTATTGTTAGAAAATTCAGTCTGTTCTGAAAAATTCCAAATATCCCATCTTTTATTCCCTAGAGGCACATGGACATAAACGTGATTTACTCCCCATAACTATGTATAAGCTAGACAAATATCGCAGGCAGTTTGTAGTTGTAGTTGTAGTTCGCAGATAGTTGAGAATGATTTATTATTAGCTACAGAAAATAGCTGGAGCTTAGTTACTTAGTTGAGTAAAACATTACGAGAATGAATTTTTGTACGAACCAGGTTGCTGAAAGGCCTCGCCATGGGTGTTAAATAGCTGACGTCTGGGGTTGCCAATGTTCATCAAACCAGCGTGTGCAGTTCCGCTAGCCGAGCGGGTACCAAGGACATCATCGACCTGAATTTGAGGAAGGCATAGGTATACATGACGATAGATGACAGCTGCTTTCGTTGGCATCATTCAGTATTCATTTGTTAATATGCCGTCGTCCTAATGTCGTATAATCAAAGACAGTCATTGCTGACAGCGGAGGATATTGTGGATATGACAGTGTATTGAAGCGTTCCACCAGCAATGCATACTCTGATAAAAACCTTTCTACAATTGAACATTGACATGTCAGAATATCAACACTCTTTTTCAGGATGAGTTATAGTAGTATCATCGAATTTATGTTTGGCAAAACATATTTTCTGTTACTTACCACATGAAAACGCCAGGGATTTTCCTGAGGCGGCAATGAGTTTCTAGGGTACGTTGAACCAGGCTCCCCGAGGTTCCCCAAACGTGAACTGCTTTGCGTGGACGATGGAGGCATTTGAGATGAGATGAGATGATGGTAGGGAGATCCGATTGGTGCTGATGATGTTGGAATGGCTGATGGTGAAGGAGGTGATACATAACGTCTAGTGGGTGAAGGCGGTGGCTTATGCCGTCTGGTCGGTGATAAGGGGAAGACACTAGACCGAGTCGGTGACAGTGGATGCTCTCTAGTTGGAGAGAGTGATGGATGAAGCAGTCGAGTGGGGGAAGGATGTGGAGCACGCAGTCCGGTAGGTGAGGGTGGCGGAGCACGCCGCCCAGTAGGTGAGGGTGGTGGAGCACGCCGTCCGGTAGGTGAGGGTGGTGGCATATGCGATGTTGGAGATGGCGGCGGCATCTGCATTCTTGACACAAATGGGTGTGACACATGAATGGTGCCAGGTGAGGGAGATCTGTGAGACGGAGGACGGAACTCGGAATGTGCGTTTTCTTCCGGAGATGGCATGACTCTTCGTCTGGTCTTAGATGGTACATTTGGGAAAATACTGTCGGAGACAGTATGATCATTCTGAGATCGAATGTGTGCAGCTCGGCTTCGAACTGCAGGCGTAAACTTGTCAACCTGACCCGTACGAGACGGATTGGATGTCGGAAGGTGCCTGTGTTCAAATCCACAAAGTCTGCCACTGGCAATTTGTGCGACTAGGAAATTTGGTGGAATGTCTGAAGACGATTCATCAACAGGGAATCTATTTGTTTTAGCATGATTGTCGTCGACCAAGGGGTCTGTTGGAGTCGGTTGATCGTACAATCCATGCGACTGAAGAGACTCATCGCCATCCCTATGCGTCTGGGGGTCTTTTGATTCGTCTTTCATATGTTGAACTGATGGGAAAATGAACTGAGAATGGAGTACGCCGCTAAAATCCCTGGGCGACGGCAACATGTGCATATTATTTCTGAAATACACCGTTTCCTCTTTTCTCGGAGACACTGGTGGATCTTGGACCCTGGATATCGAAGACGTTCGAATCCTCAATCCTTCTGGATATACCGCGCGGGGTCTCGGCATGTTTATCTCTTCCGCATTTTGACTCGCGTTTGAGTTTTCATATTCATGACTGTTGTCTTCACTTAAGTAACTCTTGCCTGGTGTCGAATATCGATGAATCGGTTCCAGACAAAATCCTTCGTCCTGGGTCTTACTAGAGCTCATACCTCCAGACTCGGTCAGACCCGGGCAATACCGTCCTGTTGTGGACCCGTTTGGTGATGTCTGACCAACGTCCCAATGCACTCGTTTTTTCTTCTGCTTCGACTTTGGTGGGTCCTGTAGTGTAATTGGCTTGATATCATCATAAATTTCTTCACCTGTGGAACGTTGAAACATTAGAACATTAGAGTCATAATAGAAAATAGAAATGTTTACACTTCAAGCACGTACATAATCCCGGTACGCATTCCAATAGTTATTGCTGCTTGATCAGATATATGCCAGTTTGGCCGAATTATCTGCATTAACACATAGATTCAAATACAAGGATATGGGTGTCATCCTTACACTCACTCAAATGTTATTTCCTCGGACGAGATAATGAATATAATTCCAGGATATTGTGCGCGATATATCGAAGGCGATATCGCTACACATTAGATAATATCTGTACATATCACCTAACATTCCTCTAGATATAGCTGCTTCATCAACCAGGTAAATTCTATGGCTTTCTACAATGTCTAGATCAGAATAAAGTGCAGGCTATATAGGTGATAGATCAATCACACGGGCTAGGAGCTGTGTGGTTTCCTTGGAAATGATATTGATTAGGAAATACCTGGCTGTGTCTGTCGACAGGTAAATCTACATTGAGTTCGACTTGCCCTTGACGGATAATTAAGATTATTCTAACGGTCGATATATGCCTTTTTCGATATCGCTTTTTGTGGAACAAGCTGTATTATTGATACAGCCGAGCAACATGAACAATGATATATTGTGGCGTCCCTGTATGCCGAGGTTCTGGTATGTTTGAGCTTTAACTGTGCACTGCGCGAGTCGATATCAAACAACCATATAATTATAAATACTATATGTAATGTATTTTTAACATGCATGTATTATGCATTATTATGTATTATTTTGTGTATTTTTTTATCGAACTTGCATATGATATCAAGTGATGCTTCATGCTAACTGAACAACACAGCCAGTATGGCAAAAGTTGTCCCATTTGAAAAAATACAGCCAATAATTTATGGTGTACATGTATTTGTACTCATGCTGTCATGTGTCACGTTATCTATTCAAGTTTATCACTCAGTGATGTGTGGTATGGTAGACTGAGATTATTTTCACCAAGTTGAATACGAAATATCAATCGAGTCGGAAAAAATGTTCGCGAGCATGTTCCAGAATCCGTGATCCAGTATAATATTTAATTCAATCATATTTAATTATTGTAGTTAAATGCAGTCGTACTCAGTCATGATGGGAGCTTTCATGTAGTTTCCAAGATAACACACAGTGAGGCGATTGGTGACCTATCAAACAAGTTGTTCTGCGGTACGCAGTTTTATTCTAAAATTGTTCCTTACACCGGCCCGTTTGAGAACAGTGACGTATGGTACGTTCCACAAATCCTAAACCATTGTCCTTTGTCAGACACAACACCTCATGGATTACAATACATCCACAGCCAGAATGGTGTTGAGAATTGGTCAACACCATGCAGTGGTGTCAAGAAATGGTGTTGATCTATTTAAACAGCAAAAAATGATATTGTGTCCAGTTCAACTCAAAATAATGACTGGCCCATAACCAGCATATTTTCAGGAGGGGGAGGGGGGGGGGGGCGTTCGCTGTCGCGTCGAAACGGCAAATCAAGGTGTTAGCTGTATAAAAGGGACATAGTGCAGTCGCTTCCGTTTTATAATAGAATTAATGAGGAAAAGAAATCCAAAAGGGGTTCGCCCGGCCATTAGCTACTGTCGTGACTGTTTTGGTCAACATCAATAAAAGGTGTTGGCCCATCACCATATTTTGGTGTTAAGTGTTTTTACTGGCTCAACACCAAATAAGAGTTTTGACCATCACCAATAATGGCTGTTGGGTTAAACACCATTCTTCATGCGGTGTACTTAACTCTCGGCTTGGTCAGAGATAAAAATTTGAAGAACAATTCAAGCTGACGTGCGCATTGGAAGTTTTCGAGTATCTAAAAACATTTATTTCACGGCTGTGTCGCTCAACATCACTGTAGGTACATTTTGATAATGAAAGACTACCACAGCAAGCAACATATCAAAATCGTTGACTGGAGGAATTATATAGGATGTTCCATATTCTTTAACCGAGGTTGACCATACTTATCCACTGATGGGAAATTACCAGTTCCATTTTAGAAAAAAAAATCATCATATTGCTCAATTTGTAGAGGATTTTGAGAGAATTACATAGGTGGACATTTATCACCTGCTCCGAGAGAAGACTGGATGAGCTGTATAAGTTGGCGTTTTCGTGCATCGATATCTCCATCAAGTGGGAGAGAAAACACCAAGCTTGGAGATTTTGGGGGAAGTTCATCCGGTTGTTGCAAAGTGGCCTTAACTGAAGTCTGGCGACCATGAACCGATCCCGTCCTGAATCCGTCTCTCTCAACGTAGATGGCGCTGTTGTCATCATCCGGTACATCCGGGTCTTGAATGGCTGGTCGCGCTTTCTCCGCAGACGACAGATATGGAAGCCCCCCAGGTGACGCTCTGTGGCAGGAGTATATGAACGACGGTGACTCGCGTTCCTGTGATAAAAAAAATCGATATTGTAATAACATTTTCATGTACATGTATGTGTGCTGTTACTTTACTCCAAAATGGCAAATTTCCTGATTTACACAGGAAGTAATTATAGTCAAGTGTTAATATAGCCTCCTGTTCTGGTCAGGCCTGTTCTCGGGGCTTTCTCAAGGGTGAGGTTTCCCTCCTTCTGAATTTGTGCACACTAGCCTTACAACGTCAGCCCCACAGCCAGAACAACATGTACAACATTATATGTCAGGACTACACTCGCTCTAAAAATAGAGTAACAAATCATAGCGCTTTTAAGGATGTCCGCTGGTGGTTTTTGACTTTGGCAGCCATTTTGCCTGTTTTTCTATTGAGCTATCTCCCTTCCCTAGGTTAAGAGATGGGGATTTCCTTTAAAAGTCTTCTAGCCGAGAATTTTGCACACCAACATCCATCCAATTTGCCAAATTTTGATAGACATTGTGATTATCTGCAAACAGTTAGAATATAAGAAAAAGTTAAATACTATTTATATGAATTTTTCATGAATATGCTTCAAAACTAGGGCTATTCCCTATGCTTTCTGGGTTATCAAATTGAGCATGGAGCAGTCCACATAACGTTGGCTACAGCTAAAAAATGCACACCATCCTATATTTTTTTCTTTGTTTTTCCTCATATTACACAATTATGAATGCAACAACACACATTATTCAAAAAGTTAATTACTTTGATATACCACCAGCGGACATCCTTAATGGAGGCGTATCATGATTTTGCGTTCAGCCAGTCAGTGTTCCTTTTAGAACTTTCAATACAGACCTTTATAGGTATATACAGTCTGTCCAGCTGAGTCTAATGTTTAAGTGGAAAACACATAATGGTAAAAGTCATAAATGTGCCTCGTCAAGATATATAGGCGATGTCATGTGAGGCGAATCAGTACTTACATGTAGTTGAAAAAAACTCTCTGTATGGAGATCAAATTAGGCAATACCCTTTGCCGAATGATCTGGATTAAAAAAAACTGAAGCTCTTCTCTAATTTTGTTCTGATTCCGTGAACTTAACGGCGTTCTTCCGCTGATGGCAAAGGGGAGCAACTCTTGTAAACCCATGAAACGCCAGTTTGAATTACAATTACAATATTTCCATTGATGAATAGTCATAGCTTGACATTGTATTTCAATGAGATAGAAGGCACAAGCGTTCCATAAGTTACAAGATTTGCCCCCCTTTGACCTCAGCTGGAGGATACAATTATGTTCGAAAAGAAAACCGATAATAAATATATTCACAGTATATATGATCTCAGGGCGTGCGTGTGCCTTGTCGCCAAGAGGCCTGGGAGGATAATGGACGCAATCAATCCAGTTTGTCCTGTTTGTAGGTATTTAGTGTTACCCCAGAGGAAATATCACTGAGGATAGGGAATATGAGTGATCATTAACAGTACAAATATAGAATATAGGTGATATTCAAAAGTGAAACATGACAGCGTGACGGTGGTAATGCATTCTTGCCGTACCAGCCCACAATAGTGCTTAAGTTCTTAAAGACTCCATGTTGCCACAATAGCCTTCCATAGTGTGAGTTTATTTCTTCATCGGTATAATTTTGGAACATTATGTGATCTTCAGTTGATAGCAAAGGGGAGCAAATCTTGTAACCCATAGAAGACTGCGTGTCGTGTATACACGATGAACCACGTGACATTAATTACACCTTTCCCATATTAATATGGAATTGAATTGAATATATCTGACCCACCAATACACTATTGAGGGATACTTAACCTTACATTTATTAACATTCAATATCTAAATGATATTTGCTTGGCCTAGGTCGCACTGAAGAGCAAGTCAAACTTCTGTGAAAGATAATGTTTATATGATTTTCAAGGGGATTAGTTGAAGTTTAGTGTAACGCAATCGGGTCATACAATTGTATGTACGTGGTGGGTCTAGATTCAGTTTAAACATATATTTCCAAACATTTATATCTGAGAGGTGGGAACCGCCTTGGAAGCATCATTCATCGATAGACGTTTCTATTATGACTTTTTACGCTTTTACGGTGTCTATTACACTGCCATGGTAACGGTGTTCCACAACCTATTGAAAGATATGTATGCGGGATTAGTTTATTTGTGGGCTACTGCGTTTATTCATTTCCAGATGAAAATAACCAGTGTATGGTGACACATTTCTATATCCCGGCTACCGAAGGATTCGATAAGTTGCCTTATTCATCTAGAAGAACCTTGAATAAGCTATATACGATCAACTTCTCTTGATAATCTGAAGCCGTTAAAAGGCGATTAACACTATACTCGAAGACATTTGCTAGAATTTCGTGCAAGAAAATTACATTGCATGTAGACAAACACTGCCTAGATGGGTAGTATCGTTAACATACGAAACAGTCCCTTTAGGTGTTGCGTTAGTTAATCCAAAAACGCACGTCTTTCGCACAGAAAGCTGTTTCATATTGGCAACATACCCAAGTTCGATCTTTTTACCGCCCAGAGTCAAAAGTGGCGTAAAACAGCTTTTGGTTTCTGGGTTTTCGACTTTTGTACATTTTAGCATGGATTTTTGATATATCTAAAATATGATACCTTGAACGAAAATAAAATAGTCCAAACTATAAACAACAGACGAAAGCCCAGTTGTAAACTTCAGTCGACGCTGTTTCAGGCCACTTTTCCTACGAAGTAGGCCACCATCTGCAAATTGTCTGGAAGTCCATCAAAATCCTTTTGTCGGCAAAATAAGGAGAACCGTCAACATTAGAACCTTGATTTTTTGCATGAATGTGCATTACGGAAATTGTTACCAGCAAGTTCTGAGCTGACCTACTTTTGATGAAAATTTCTGGTGATTTCTGATGAAAATCACTGGTGATTCTGACTTGGGCTGTGCCCATCTTAATATAGGCAGGATTTCAACTTGGGGCGGGGGGATTTCCAAGAGTTCAGTTCGCGTCGGAGTCCTAATGCATACCCTACTTCGTAGATCCTGTGACGTTAGTCACACAGCCATGTTAATAATATAATAATAAATCCTTTATTTTGTAAGGGTTGTACACAATTAGCGCCAGGGGAGCTAGTTTACACTGTGGCCCTTCAAACGTATGTACAGCATTAGTTAGACATGATTAAATGAACTATGATAAATATATAATATAAAACTAGTACCAATTTTTTTAATGTAACACAATATAATAATAATAAACAATATAGTAATAAACTAACTCGGTTATATATAAAAAATAATAATACTAAAAAATAATAATGAATATATAAAAAATCAATAAAAAAAATCAAAATAAAAAAAATCATAAAAATAATAAAAAAGTGAAAAAGAACATTGTTGACATTGAGCGTTGAACATATAGAGCTTATATTCTGTACGAAACACTGCTTTTTGTACAGAATTAAATGCTTTGATTTTTTACTTCACGGCCAACGTAACACCTAAGGGAGAGTGTAATGTGTTACAATAACCACTCCTTTAAAATAGTTTTCATCCTTTCTTGATCGCAAGTACATCAAGTATACCAAAATACCATTGCAAATGTTACCAAACAACATTTTGAATAGAATGCAAGCTTGTTTCTAGAGTAGTGTCGCATGTGTTTGAAGACCCCCGCTTTAGCTAACAAAGATCCAGAAGGGCTATAATTTATTCATTTGTTTTATATTTGGACATTATCTTAGGTAAATTAATGTGAATTATTAGCATCCGTAGATCTTTCCTTGCAACAAAAAATAACAAGAAAAACTTCAGCTCATTGTGTTTGTTTCTTCAACAGCCCCTAGAAGAAACTTAGACTGGTGCCCGCCAACACAATAACTGGCTTGTGTTACTGAAGAGACAACGGCTGTGTAAAGGATGATATATTGTCCTATCTTTTCTCTATTCACTTGACGTACCCTCATTTAACCTAGGACATACCAAAGATATACGAATAGTGAGCAAAACACAACTGTCGCTATATATCTGGGGTATTCAGGCTGAAGTGAAGAGTTACAGTTACTTCTCCGTGTTCTTTGTTATCGTGCGGGAAAGAATACATCATAATTTCCTCCCCAACAGAGACTTTAATTATAGCTCTGCCGTCTACCGTTTTGGAAAAGCTCGAAATTATCTATTTCTCTTGCAATGGTGATATGCCCACAACGGCGATAATGATAGGGTACGAGTACCAAATTTTATTGATGGCATTTTTCCTATAAAACTAGACTGCTTTCCGGTTATTCTAGACGTTTGGTCGCAAATTGTTCGGGATGTTCCTACGCAGACGTTCTGATAGGCAGGTACTTTAAAGATTAATCAAATTTAATGCTATCAGACGACAACTTCCAGCTGGCAGACGACAATTGTCGGGGTCGACTAACGGTACACTGAAACTTGATATATTTCACACTTGACTGATAAAAAGTTTTACTTTGTAAACTTTTATATAATTTTTTTCAAAGAGATACTTCTAGCTGTTCGCAGCTTTCTTTGTCAAATTCCAAAGAACACTCGAATTGGCTCAACCAGGTGGAAATATGTACATGTATGTACCGTAATTTTAGTTTTTGTGTGGTAGGAAATATGGCAATAGTATCACTGTTGAATTATTTCTTAAGTGTACAAAAACACCACGACACCAGAAGTATAGAAATTGTCGCCGTTTGCTCATCGCCGCTGGAGGTACTCAGCCGTGCAAAATGAATGTCTTCAATGACTTGACGGAAAAATAACTATAACGGATTTGAGCAACTCGTCCCTGAGAGGCGAATTGTTAGCAGTAATTCGTGTAATCGACCGAGTAACCAAGAAAGGTGGCTGAATGAACTGGCGCACATGAAAGGCGAGGCCTGGCGTATATCAAAGGTTCATCGCTCCTATTAAATCTGGTTTATTCGAAGGACGTGTTATCTACGGATACGCTTCCGTAGTTATCCGCATTACACGCTAACAGTGAAAATTCGAAATAAATGCGACTTAAAACGAGCAATTTGAGGGAGCGTCATCTCGAAATAACACAGGAGCTGTATAAATCAATCGGATCAATAAGAGCAGCCGCGCAAATGCATCGATTTGCTCAATACGAGGATAGATCAGTCTTTATAGAACGCTTCCCAGTCATTTTCATGGCATTTTAGCGGTCTTATCCAGTAGCTCTCCATTTATAATAGACATGTGGTATATACTCAATTAATTTCATCCATTCTGCTTAACATGACGTGCACATGTCTTTTCGTAGCTTTAGTTACAATATAAATAGCACAGACGCATACCAGTTTGATGCAAGGATCTTCTGAGGGTGGGTTCATAAAAAAAGTGGGTGGTTGAATTTCACCGTTTTTGCTGTATTTATTTCAAAGAAACAAGACTAGACATATAACGATACTTCCATTTCATTCTTCTTATGTCGCTTATGAAATATACACACGTCACCGTTAGACAGTTTTGAGATCGGGTGGAGTCAAATGTAAGTATTGAAGTATCGATTCATATTGACGTTGTATACTTTCTACCAAAAAAAACATGCTGAGTCTACACCTTGTGTATTAAGTTATTTTCTAAATAACACAGTATACTCGAGATCCCTATCACGATTGCCATCTTTACTTCTTGGTAAGTATGTTGACAAAGGCGATGGCTGATAAGGGATCAAGTGTGCTGGTTGACAAGCATTGGGTGTACAACAAAGCGGCTTTGGTATCCGAGATGGTCACAGTGGCGTATCACCATACCTACAGGTGGCGCTGTTTATCAAAGTCATGATCATCTCGATGTGAAGTGTGGTGTGGCATGCTCACAGCCTGGTACTCAATAGAACGTGAGTTTACTTTTGAGACAGATACAAGCACATTAGGGAAATATCTATTATAAGTACACAAACGCGTGTGGTCATTTAACCCTCCTTGTTAAGACACTAAGGAGAATCGAGTGTTGAGAAAAACGCAAGAGCGTGCAGACAATTAGCCCCTCAAGAAATAAATGATGGAAACTGTTGCATGATTTTCATATATTATTATTTTTGAGAAGACACCTTTTTGATTAAGAACATATATTGGTGCAGGAGTGGTATGGAACGCTTGCATTTACTGCTGACGATTCCGTGTCTAATCTGAGGGTCGCGGGTTCGAATCGTTTACGGGACTCACCCTTTTAGAACTACTATCTGTGCTTAACCAAGAAAGTGTCATCCTAAAATTAACGGGATATAAGCATTTGGAGCAACAACCTCTCTTGTTATATAGTGTAGCCTAGACAACTGGCATGACAGAAACACGAGCGAGAGGTCCCGGGACGGTAACGAGAAAGTTATGGACGTAGGAATTCATTATGAACGCCAGTTACCTATCGACCCTGCAAACAGTGGATCATAAACTTCGTGCCTTCGCTGGTATTATACTTCTGCTAATGCATGCTGCATATGTATACGGTATAGAACGGAGCATCTGCACAAATCCAGGTAAATCCTAAATCCTCGCAGAGGGTTTACCTGGACATTTTTGGTGATTCGAATGAGTTCTTGAGTCCGATGGCTCTATTATACAATCTCGTACATTTCATGCCCCGCGCTTGTTTTGAATTAGCATGTCGGTTTTTCTTTGACTTCCGATGTCGATTTCCGCTTGACATCAAAGCAGTTTGGCACGCGATGAATTTGAAATCTGTCACATCTCGTACCTCGCAGTGGATTGGCCTAATCAACTAGCTTAGCGCGTTCACTGATTGGGTTTATTCAGGGAAAATCCCTTGCTCTATTTATATCCAGAACACGTATGGGTAACCAACCAAGCCAGTGTATCGATCCCAACAGATCGATCGATACAGTGGCTCGCGAGGATGAAAACGGAGGGGAATAGAATGTCGTATATGACGGCAGATCTGGATCTACATAAAAGGAATATATATAAGGAAATAGATCACATTCGTTCGCTTAATGGAAGAAACGTATAATTCTTCGGCCCGACAGCCTTACCTATATGCCCTTAATATGAAATAAAAGGACCTTCAATTCTACACAATTTCGTTAAATTCGTGACGGAGATTAAACAGACAAGTTTGTACCACGCCCACTGATACAGTAATCGTCACTCACTTTATCGTTTACTAAACAAAAATGGAGATCAATAGGTTTCAAATATACTCGCATTTGCGGCGATGGAGAAGTGGCTTGTTTAGCTTCAACTGTTACGCCAAACATATTTAAAGGCTTATTATGTCACTGATATGAGATCGGTAGTTAAGTGTTCGTGAGTGCTAACAACTCACAGACACCACAACTAACGGTATTTGCTATACAGTGCCCACTGAGATTTTCACAGCAAATTACATGACAAAACTCAACGATGAGAATTTAATTATAAGGAAAGTGGTTTGAGCCGACCCACAAGCAACCAATATCAGCAATTTAGAGTAAATTCGCGCGAGGAGATAGGGCGCATATATGTGTTATCAGAAACCGCCCGCATTTGTGACGGTACTTGTGTCTACTAACGCTACTGATTTATGTCACATATGTATAATGATTCGTCGTTTTAAAAAAATGCACATAGCAGGTAGCAAGCAAGTAATGTTGAGATAACTGTCGATAAGTGCCGGGAGTTTCAATTCCTTCAAACATCATGTGTTCTACATCCCCATTGTGTTCAAATGAATAGGCACAATCAAAGCGTGACCGAGATACATCGTGCGCAGCCAGAAAAAAATGTGATAACAAACACCCCGAAACGGTGATGAGTTAGACCCTTCACCCTTTTTAGTATCATCTTTAAAATAATAGTTATCACCTCTGAAGAGTGATGAGCAATGATTGTAAATTTAGGCCTTCACCTTTTAAGGGTGATGAGGCAAAATCTCGACTCGATTTGCCCCGAATAGATGTAAAGTTGCCTACAGAATGTCGGGCCTGCTCTCGTATAAATGGGTGTACAAGCATACATATAATCGTACAACCGGTACTATTTTACTCCGTGCAAAGAGTCCAAAAAACAGCGTTCGCAATGTGCCTACTTTTGAATTACATAGACGTTGCTAACTGTTATTTTTGTTAATCTTAATAAAGTACCACGGGTGGTGTCATGCGGCGAGGATTCATCCGTAACCCGAACCACCATGCGGCAGCTCAAAGTATTCTGCTATCTTCTGATCATAGGCCGGCTATTATCAGAAACAAATTACAGGAGTAGCGCTTTATGCCCCATTAATCTCCAATTGCATATATTGCGTTGTCCCGTTATATCAATCCGTGCCATCGTATTCATAAGAATCACCCAACAGGAACGAAAGTTTCCTATCGACTTCATCATTATACCGTCATAGACTTGAAAATCTTTAGAATAAACGAAATGTTTTTGTTCCTATATAACGGTAAGTATTGTTGGCTATGTCTTCATTAGCTGACTATCTGACTAATTGAAGAAATACATGTAACACGGCATATTTTAATTTGTTGGATACACTGAGAGAAATAAGGTGGTCAAAATGACCATTTTTAAGTTGTTCAGCAATTGTACCTGAGATGTTACCCTAGTGGTCCAGTTGACCACCTTATGGTGGTCCAAGTGAGCACAAACGAGCTTCTGTTTTGCAAGCACCTATTCACCAACCCCGCTTTCTGCAAATGCAATATGGCGAAAGAGCAGACGATCCAAACGCGCGCAAGGGCATGTTCGTATCACCCGACATACGTCATCCCTCATGTTTTCATGTTAGTAGCTTCAACTTGGACTCACAGGGTGGTCAAGCTGACTAGGAATACGTGGTCAATCCAATTTACCACTCTAGCTTGTAATATTTACCACCCAGCTAGTAGATTATGACTGCAATTATGGTCTGAGGACCATGCCGGTATTCCTGACGCTGGACCACCTAAAAGTTGTCATTTTGACCACCTTATTTCTCTCAGTGTAATATTCAGAGATACACACACAATGATAGCGTGACCTGTAATATCATGTTGGCATATTTATATTGCGATCAGTTTCCGGCAGAAGAAAAAAACCCGCCATAGGACAAGCCCATAGACAATTGAAACATATGTAATACTCTCGTATTCTATGTATGTTAGATCGGGTGTCGGGACATTTCGGTACGCAACATTTCGGTAAGCGACATTTCGGCAAGCGACATTTCAGCACAAAAGGAAGGGTACGACATCTCGGCACGCGACATTTCGGCACAAACTGAAGTGTACGACGTTTCGGCATTTTTTTTAGGCACAACATGCTAACAATAACGATTTTCAAATTTTTTGTTTAACATATGTTTAACATATAAACAACTCAATTTAAGGGTTACTAAGTTGTAAATTCTTTGTCTGCGATTATACGCGACATTTCGCTAACTTTTTTTTCACATATGCAGTTGGTTGGTTGATGAGATATTTATTAGGAATAGATTATTTACAAAGTATCTGAAGACAATTACACATTATGTGCATGTACCTCAATACTTGTGATTTTGCTTTTTATCTTATGACAACATGGCTCTATAAACCAAACGCATTATGTAAAAAAAGCTGCAGAAATGTCGCGGATATTCGCGGTCAAAGAATCTGTTTATATGTTACAACACATATAAGGGAAGTGGGAAGAGGTGCCGACATACTGACAGAGACACATGACTTCACAGTATAGTCCTCCGGTTAACCTATTCTAAAGCACATACCAAGAATCTAACGATTCCTGATTTGTGTTGTATCTCAGGTACGCTTTTATTGTACCTGTTCATGTGGCAACTTGGATGACATGACCACACGGCCCCTAGCACGGCATAAGCGGTATTAGATACAAATCTCGAGAGATATGATGGAAATGCTCTGACAACTCGTATATTGGTAATTGGTGAGCTGTTTCGCTGTGACAACTCGTATACTGGGAATTGGTGAGCTGTATAGTCGTAAGTTGAAAATGACTGCATTAAACATATGTTGAAAAAATAACGTGAAAATCTTTATTTTAAGTACAATATGGTCTTGTAAAAACAAGGTACCGAAGTTTTGAGTGCCGAAATGTCATACCCTTCACTTTATGCCGAAATGTCGCGTGCCGAAATGCCGCATACCGAAATGTCGTATGTCGAAATGTCGCGGATTCGTTACATCGATACGAAGAAGGTGGTTGCGCTGATTGACTATTATTATTCACTCTGGTAGTGAGTTCTTTCCACATTAATCATTGGGCAATGCTATCTGTTCTCGATGTCGGCGACAGGTGCACAGCACGTGGGCACGGCTTGAGCTTCCGTTCTTTCTCATGATCTCTTCCCTATGTTAAAAACATGGAGTGGGGTTTTCATCTATTGATAACTGGTGTGAATATGATGATATGGATCAAATATTCCTGCTATTCCAAGAAAGGACCAACAAGCTTACATTCATGATAATTTTGGCAACTGCAAGTCGAAACCAATTATCATCTATTAAAAATATATTATGGGTTAAGAACATAGCGAAGCGCCCGGATTGAAGAACCGGAGCTCATGCGGTCCGCCAGGTGTCGGTGCACCATCCGCTGCCATCGAGGCTACACAGCATAATTTGTCCAGGGATTTACTTGAACTATAGCGCAAATTGCCCACTGAAATATTAAATTGCCGCATATCGATATTCTTCCGGATTTCTAAATATTGAGAGAAATGTTTCTTGACTGGATTACTACATAATAAACATCAGATATTTTAACAACTTTGTCCAACCAGAATTCTTCAGTTAAAAAAAATGGTACTTACCGAGAATTGAAATCTGGAAACTTCTCTTGCTGGTGTGCGATGCTCCTGCGTCTTGAGGTCGTGACCTTGACCTCCATTGTGGCCTTGAAGACGAGGGCTTTTCTTTGGAGTGGCGGGTGGTGTCAAAGGTGAATACTGTGGCTGAAGGCGAACAGCTTCCGGTTTTGTAATGACATCTCCACAGACCTGAGTTAAAACAAAGGTTTTACAAACATGTTAATATGATTTCAAATTATGAGTGACTATGAGGACAAGCTGGCTCAGCTGAAGACTTTGGAACTGGCTCATATGTTAAACGATCCAGATGATCGCTCGCAATATATAGGAAAATAATACACTACGTAAAACAGACAAATATGTACTGGCTATGAGCTAGTATTGGTTGCACACCAAGAAAAAATAATAGTTTACGTGAAACTGATCCCTTAAATTATTGAGACAGTACTAATAGTCATTAATAACAATTAATTAATTAAGAATTAATTATAAATATGAATTAATATTAATATAATAATATTATTAATCAAAATTAATAATACTAATTTAATCATCGAGTTTTGGGTAATCACATTCGGTTCGATAGAAAAACTTCTAACACTTGAGTTAGCGGTTTCGCATTTAGAAGCCTAAGTAAGTAACAGGATTTATCGAAAGAGTGAATTTGATGCATCGGACACGTAAAAAAGATAATTCACATCAAGTGTGTTTACATTGAAAAGTAAATGACCCTTCACATCCGGTGTTAAACAACTGGGTGAAAATAAAATACAAGGTTACCCTCTCATGTGGGCCGTCTGTGTTAGGACTGTCTTCCTTTAGACCGTGCTGCATTGATCCATTTCCTGCTCGACTTGGCGGGAAATTGTTGTCAAGGAAACTATCAAAAGAGCCATGTCTAAGGTCTCCAGGTCCTGTGCACGTAGATTTTCTAAAGTGGTGCAAATTTCCGGTCTCTGATATCATAAAATTAGTTGAGGTATTAATACACGTTTTGTCGTCCAGTTGAGTAGTGTATGAGAACAGTTTCCCGCCATCAGGTTCATCTACTGAAAATGTCGTCTGCTCGTTTGGGTCAGGCGGGAAGGACCAGATCACTTTCCCATCCTCATCTCTTGTGTAAGTCAGGACCCCCACAGAAGCTTCCCTTCCAGTACCGTTAACGTTCCCAATACAGATGTTTTCCATGCGAAACTAGCAGACGATGATCTGTGGGAATAGTCAAGGCCAGGTAAATATTACATAATGCAGTATGGAGTTTGGCATGTTCAAGTATGTAATTTTACAGCTGGAAAGCAATTAGTTATCGCGTTTTTAGTTGATGCCTAATCTAGATAACACTTGTATGAAAAGTTCACTCAAGTAAAACTGGAAATTCATCGGCTCAAATTGAGTGAAATTCACTGAAGTTTGTGCCGATAATTCACTCAAGTTGAGTGACGTTGATTCCACTCAAGTTGAAGTCACTCAGCTCGAGTGGAACTCACTCAGCTCGAGTGAACATTTTCAATCAAGTGCTTGAGTGGGATGAATTTCCATTCTTATTTGAGTGAAATTGCAGTCATTTTTTTTAGAGGGTATACACAACTGCAAGCTATGATATCAATGTAAAACTGCATACGGAATGTGCCGTCTGAATATAAATGTTCCGTATTTCTATATTATATAACTCGCATAATGAAACATTGGCTCCAGCAGACCTCATCAAGAGGAGCTTTCAGCCGAACTAACGTCGGATGTTTTAGGCCTACACATTACTAGCATGAGATATAAAGCGAATGCATCAGTTGTATTTATGAATCATATTGAATATAATTGTTTTGATACTTGTCAGATTTTTGGAACACTGGACTATGTCCGAGGAATATGAAAAATGGGGAAAATATTTCTGAATAGCTTAAGGCGAAAACATTGATCCATCGACGTATGTTGTATTGTTGATCTGCATATGCCACAAAACGGATGGTGCAAAATGTTGACAAATCTGTTCATTAAATACTGCTATTAACTATATCGGGACATTCCAAATACAGTTTCACGAATAATTCAACTATATAATTATGTTATTATAACAATATAGTGTCTTACTTACAAAACGTCAATAGATCTATCAAAAACCAGTTGCCCAATTGGCCTACTGATAAAGTAATGATAAATGGGCAACAGGAAGAAATCATATAATGGTACGATTTTATATGTGTGATGGAATATGTGGTCACATGATCACGTGCTATAATATACAGTGAGCTGTCAATATACTTCCGCCGTTGGTGCACATTTTTGGTGTCACATCACGATTTGTCAGCTCGAGACAGGCGATATTGAAATAGTACGAAAATATGATCAAAGTGATGTAACATAGTGATGATATAATGTGGTATGATCATGTTATCGCATATGTAATGTAACGTTGGGTGTGATTAAACGGCACGACACCTGAGATATGATCAAATGTTGAAATGGTCAAATGATAGCGTGTGATACATATATCATGGACTGTTGATACGGAATGTGGACAGCCAATGTTGATATGCGTGATATGTTACAATTATCGTTTGATATAAACTGATTTGATAAGATGATACCACAGTATGCGGTGTGCTTCCTTCATGATGCAGTGTGTGATATAGGCCTAATGGCAGGTTGACAACACCACTAAATTAATATATGTGTGACAGTCGGGTATTATAAAAAACTGCGACAATGCATGTGTTACATCCACGGTAGGCCTGTGCCAGTGAGTGAGTATGATTTAACGTCGCTTTCAAAATGTTTCCAATCATATAACGACAATTCCAACACGCACACAGACACTCCATCCACTCACATTATCACGACCCCGGGACAACCAGTCCTTGATCTACCCTCTTAATAATAAGCACCAAGCGAGGAACCATCAAGTTCCATTTGATGAGTATTTGATGTAACTCGGCCCGCTTCGAACCCATGACCGCCTCACAAAACTGTTTTTAAGCTTCAATGGATAAGATCATGGAGCCTACAAGAGTAGACTCCATGGTAAGATAGATTTCGGAAACTTTACAAATCTCCAATCTGTATATTTCATTACACAAGGATCTCTGATATGCGCTGAAAAGCTCACGATGAAGCATATAAAATGTCTTTTAGAGTGGCAAGACAATTCTCCGTAAAATCACACCAGCTCGTTAACGTTGTTAACTTGGTTAATTAAGTATAGGTTGGCGGGGGGGGGGGGGGGGGGGGTCCGCGGAGTATACTCCCTTGACCCTCGCCCTCTCCATTCAACCTACTCCCTAATTAACCAATTAACAACGTTAACAAGCCGCTGTACGTGAAATAAGTCAGGGGCACCACCCGAATAGACATATTAGCTGGATACATTATATTATGAGTATATCCGGCTCGAACTGTTGGTGTCTTTTGTCCATCGGTTGTAACTTCTCATGGATTTATCTGAACAGCAATGATGCAAAATGGCATACCATCAGGAGCACACTTGATATCTGCAATATTTTATCACGCATTATACTACTGACAGTTTTTGTTTTTCAGTGAAATACTAACGGAAATGGTGGGTGTGACGATTACAACTGGAGGTTGTTAGAGCAGACGACACGTCGACCGGTCTAGTCTGCCTATCAATGGCGGACAGGAAGCACGGCCTCTGCTTCCATTGTAACGGAGAACATCACCTGAGTCCCTAAACAGTAGAGATCAGCAGCTGCTGACAACCCCGTGTAAACATGATACCTGTGTGAAATGATTAAAACAGCGTTTTAATAATAAAATCCACGAGTAAGACAACCCGAGAAAGCAGACAGATTTTGTCACTGGAGAGGAACATGGGTATCTTAACTTGGGCTGTATTTCAATATGGCTGCTAAAACTGTACTTCCAGATTTCGGACTACTGCGTCAAATCTAGTGAGTTTGTTACCGTTATAACGTCGAAACAACTGGAGAAGCGTCTCTTGATCATGGACTTAAAGTGGGAAGAAAATTGTCATTCCATACATAGGACAAGACCGGGTTAGGTGAGTGGCTATTTAGTTGACCCCATTGCGGTTTGATCCACAATGTACATTTTGCCTTCATTGGGGACGTTGTCTGGGAGCCGGACTTTGACATCTAATTAAACACCAGCGCTTTCAATTTCTGTCGGGTCCATGTTGACTTTACAGTTGTAAACCCAACTGTCCAAGGGCAGGCTGTCCCGTTATCTTTTGCCTCGGATATTTGTACAAGATTGTAATCTCTGCTAAGACAGGTTTTTAAATTCTTCAGGTATCATAGGTCAAAAATCAGGTGACCCAGGATACCATATTATAAATACTGACCAATAGAAATACTACTCCACAAGATCAAGTCTGTTAAATTAAAAACTCTTCAGTCATTGTGTAAAATTAGCACCGTTTTTTTGTCATACAAACGATAAAAAATAGGATTTCCTCCGGAAGAGTTTATCCTGACCCCCACCTCCCCAAAAACTCTGAACGTCTCCAATGAACACGTTTTCAATACGGTAGTCTTTGAATGTAATTGAAAAAAAAAGAAGAAAAAATCTTAGCATTGCGAATGCGCCACCGACTGTTACAGAATCCACCAACCTGCGCTTTAATTTTTCACCAGAGAGAACAGGACATATTATGCAACATAGTGTTGAATGAGACATTAAAATGTTAAGCATTAGGTTGTCTTCCTTTGGTTCCCTTTTATATTCAACAGTATAATGAGTCTCTCATCACTAACAAGGAGTGCTAAATTTTACAATTGTCCCATGCACGGTTTCCCACGGTATTACAACACTTGAATAGATAGCGCATGTGGGTATTTGGATAACATGCCTGAAATTGTCCACTCGACGTCCTCTCCCGATGAACCTATTGGCGCAGTTTAATTATTTCCGATTTCTCATCTGCCCATTACTGTAATCGCTTTTTACCCCATCAGTTATAAATATTCAACGACGCGTTTGCCAGTAATGTATTGACGAATTTTTAACATTCGATTACTCGACCCTTACGTCGTTGCCAATTAATTTATAAACGATTTGCCGATATATCAATAATTCTGTTCAACTGTTTCAATGCCAACATGTACTAATTATCCTAATTATGTCTTTCACCAGCATTACAGTTAATATTCGAGACAGGGAATACATTTTTCCCTACCTCGACCCCCCTGTAATCAACCTAATTAACCAATTAACCACGGTAACGAGCCCCTGTGTATAAAGACATCTGCACTTCGCCGAATTTCACTCATTACAACAATGCTGGCTATTTCTAAGCTTTGTATCAGTATATATTAGTACAGTCTCAGGGTTTTGATCCAAGTAATATTGACCTTGAGTTGAGAGCCTTTGGCTAGGTAAAATAAAGCGAACAATATATCCTGGTGCAATAATATGATTGGAGATTTTTTTTGGGGGGCTCGTGAAAATAGGGTCTCCTCAACTTGCTACATCAAGTAAATTCCACAAATTAACCACTGCTTGGATAAACTATGGGATTTCTCCAACTTTCGTTAGGAATTCAGATAAAACTACATCGTTACTTGATACCATTGAGATTTGTAAAGAACAAGGACTAGAAAGCTATCTTAATTTGAACAGATCTTGTATGCCGTGTAAGCAAGTCTGTGTTTTTTTCCTGATTAGCATAAATCCCCATTCAAGTAATTTTACACCTGATCTGCCATGACTAATCATCAATTCGAATTTCCCTGTGCAGGGAAAGTTTAAATGCGGCATGAAATTAGTTCATGCATAGTCTCTGAGGCCTTACATGTAGACTTCAAAGATTCTGTGTTCATGGACCCTACAAACTGGAACTACAGGTCTTCAGTTTTAGAGCAATATGTGCTCTAATTATGGGGTATAGTTACCTGTCGTTTACCGGACTTCATCCCATATATCCCACAAAACCGATTTTTAAAGATAAATATGTATTTTATATCAACTGAGAATGAACAATGAACTAAATATATCCCTCAAATCTCTCATCAACAGGTAATCATGGTAATATTTCACCTTGATTTTCAACTTATCTAAACTTTGGATTGGAACTTTTCCCTTATCTTTTAATATGCTTTTGGCAATTATCTCTATCGTCAGAAATCGGTAAGACGAAGGACCCATTTTATTGGGCTAATTTCAATCTTTAATACACGTGGTAAAAATATAAGCAAAGAAGTTGAACGTTCACCATGTTATTTTTTGTAAGATGGCATGTGGAGTGAACGTTTTTTTTTTACTGAACCCTAGAATCTCATTGTGGTTTATGTTATTTCATATACATGTATTCTCTCATCCATACGAAAATAACTGATATAAACAACAACACGGTCAAAATATATGATTGTCTTCTTTTTTCAAGTAAGATACTTTAATATAAGACTGCTATTTGTGAGGCTTTACCATCAACTTGTTTGGATGTGAAAGGTAACAAAACTATTTTCTAGAGTTTCTCAGATTAGCTATATAAGATGTGAATACTAGATACATAATATTCAATTCGATAACTTGTACAACAATTAACACTATGCAAGTTTAAGTGCTAAAACAGCGGTCGCTCGATGGAAAGTTGTACAATACGTTCAAGAACACAGATAAGATTACGTTGAGGTACATCCAGAAAAAAACATCTGTACAATATTGAAAAAAACAAGTGCAAAATCATTTTAGTCTTATGCAAACTTAGCGCTCAGGTTACAACAATCGAGCCATCAACTACTTTCTGTGTATACAGTTTAAATAGTAACGATAGCACGATAAGTGAAAAAGGTCAACACACCAACAAGTCCGTCTATAGAAACACAACAGGCAGGTCAGCATTTATTATCTTGACGTGGCTATACAGTCACAGCTATACAGTACCATTACGGCTGTGTGTTCGTATCTGGTACGGGCTACATTAGAGGCGCTTATATTTCGCCCCTTATATCTCTGAAATTTTCAGGTAGATATTTGATTTTAGTCACCACTGAACAGACAGCGCACAATCGACAGGGCGTAAATCGTACCGGCGATCCCACTTACATTCATTCTTGTGTTTGCACGGCGCGGAGAGCTGGCGAAAAGTTAAAGGCCTCAAAAAGGCCTTAAAAACGTTTCTCGAAAGATGTTATCCTGGCTCCGCTAAAGTGGATCTAATCCGCCCAGTAAAAGGGGGCTTTTCAATTACAACCTATTAAAGATTGCTGAGAATAAATATACCCGTGACCCTTCATGCCGCCTTCAAAAGAAAATATATTTACCTTCTGTTCTACACCGTTGTTGTAAGTTTTATTGCATTAGGCAGATATTTAAAAAAACGCATTTTACAGATATCAAAGCTGACAACCTTATCTAATAGTGACGGCCATTTAAAACAGAGTTGGGTTGTACCGCTATGAATCGATTTAATGTCCAAGGCAATTTAGAATGTTGACATTACTTTAGATAACCATATATATATGATATAATTCATTAGGCATATATATGGCGCGGGGTGAGTATGTATTCTATTAATAGAGAAGAAAAGCAACTCCGAGTAGGGATGACAATTTCATTCTGTATATTTCGCTATTAGTTACAGCATCTTCAGCAGTGAACAAAGTTGAGTATGTATTCGATAGACAAATATGATAACAAGCCAGTGTGATCGCCAAACGCTAGACTTGCTCTCGCTCACTATGCTCCTGGATCCCTCACCACTGTGTTCTTTGTTCTCGTCTACTGGGCTCCTCGATCCCTCCCCACTGTGTTCGTTGTTCCCATCCACTGTGCTCCTGGATCCCTCCCCACTGTGTTCTTTTTGTTTTCATCCACTGTGCTCCCGGAATTCTCCCCATCCATTGCGCTCTTGGACGCCTTCCAACTGTGCTCCCAGTCCCTTCCTAGTGCGTTCCTTGCTCCCACCCACTCTGCTCTCGGGTTCCTCACTACTGTATTCCTTTGCTCCACATCACTGTGCTGTCGGTTTTCTCCACATTGCACTAATGTTACTCCGCCCACTGTCATCTCCCCCTACACAAACGTTCTTTGCATCCACCCACTAAGCTCCAAGATCCCTCACCACTGTATTCCTTTGCTCCCGCCGACTGTTCTCTCGGGTATCTTCGAACTGTGTTTCTTGCTCTCACCCAGTCCGCACCCGATTCCCTTCACACTGTTCCTTTGCTCCTGCCACTGTGCTTCTGTTTCCCTCCTACTGTGTTCCTTTGCTTCCACTCCCTGTGACCCCAGCTCCCCACTGTGTTCCTGTGCTCCCACTCACAGTGCTCTCAGATCCCTCCCCACAATGTTCCTTGCTGTGCTCACGGGTTCCACCTCACTGTGTTTCTTTGCTTCCGCCCACTGTTCTCCCAGTTCTCTGCGCATGGTATACCTTTCTTCTCGCCCACAGTGATCCCAACTCCCCAACTGTTCCTTGCTCTCGCCCTCTGTTCTCGTGGATCTCTCGTCACTGTCTTTCTTGGTTCCACCCACATTTCTCCCGGTTCCCTTCCCACTGTGTTGCTTTGCTCCAGCCCGCTGTTCTCTTGTATGCCTCCCAACTGTGCCCCTTGCTTCCGCACACTGGGCACCCGGTTCTCTCCCCAGTGTGTTCGTTTGCTCCCGCTCATTGAGCTGCTGGATTTCTCCTAACTATGTCCCTTTTGTTTCCGCCCAATGTGCTCCCGGGTCCCTCCCCACTGTATTTTTTGTACCCGCCCATCGTGCACCCGAAAGTCTCTCAAGAATGTTCCTTGCTCCCACCCACTGTGCTCCCGGGTTCCTCCTTACAGTGTTTTCTTGCTCCCGCCCACTGTGCTCTCGGTTCCCTCCCATTGCGTTCCTTTCTCCCTGTCCAAGTGTTCCTTGATCCCATCACTGCGCTCCCAGATCCCTCCCCACTGTATTCTTTGTATCGCCCAACGTGCACCCGGAAGCCTCTCAAGAATGTTCCTTGCTCCCACCCACTGTGCTCCGGTTCCCTCCCATTCCATGTATTCCTTGATCCCGATCACTGCGCTGCCGGTTCCCTCCCCTGTGTTTCATTGCTCCCGTCCACTGTGCTCCCCGTTTACTCTCCACTGAATTTCTTGTTCCCATCCAATGTGCTCCAGTATTCCTCTCCAGTGAGTTCCTCTGCTCCCGGCCACTGTGTACCCGATTTCCTGCCCATTGTGTTCCTTGGTCCGCTCACTGTGCTCCTGGATCTTTGAACACTGTCTTCCTTACTCCCGTCCACTGTGCTTCGTGGTCCCACCCCGCTGTGTTCCTTTACTCCGGTCAACTCTGCTCCCGGATCCCTCTCCACCATGTTTCTGGCTCCCAAATACTGTATTCCCGATTCCTGGCTCTGTGGTCACCGCTCCCTATCCCCCCCGCCCCTCCCCCTTGCTCATGACTTCCGCCATTTAACATCCTGATACCGTTTACCTTGCCACACCCTCCATGTAGATATATAACGTATTTGGGAATACATGTATGTCTTTGGTGCTCTAACCGGGAAGTGTGTTCAGGATTTCATTCAGTGTATAGTATTTCCCCTCTAACCGATGCAATATTCCGGTTTTAATTCTGAATGATTCTGAGAATTCTAAAAGTTAAAATGACATACAAATCTATGTATTTAAGATGTATCCGTGCGTTTTCTCGGGTCTAAATGGCTATAAATCTACCCCGGGTAGTCACCTGTCAATATAAAGCGACAAAGTGTTTGACTTGGATATAATAAAACCCAGACGAGCTTAGCTTTTACTTATATCGACGGTCTTAAATTATCTCAGAGACACGCGGCTCCAGATATGCACTGATAAAATCAGGTGAACGATTTGAAATTCATCTGTGTAATATTATCCCAGTACCGGTACCATAAATCTAACCGTACATTTATTTTCTTATGTCCTCTTTTGGTGATGGCAGCCGAGCGCTATATTGACAAAACTTTTAAGTGCTATAGGATTTAGTGCAAATTTACGGTCGTGTATATTTGCATCAATATCGGACCTCCTGAGAGCTTGAACCACGCCCCCTGTCGGCAGGTAAAAAACTCGCTATACCTGTTGCCAAGTGCATTATGTCTAACGCGACTTCGTAATAACTGGTTACATAAATATTGGTAGCCGGTGACATCGCTGTAATTATCCCTAGCGAGAATATCCTCGATTCCGTTACCCAATTATTGAATTCTTGAATGACACGCAATGTTAAGGGGGCACTTCTGGCTGTTTTTATTTATCTCGATGTCCCCTGTTCAGGATTTAGGAACTGCAGATTACGGATTCGCACTGTTGCATATAACTGAAGAGACTGTTCTCTTTAAGGCACATAATGTGTCATGGAATTTATTATTAAATCCCTGATTCTGCCAAGTGATTCATATCGGCACCCATTTGTTGGCATAGATGAAGCGTAATTGCATTATTTTATTAGCTCGTACCTCTTCACCCCAGCAACTAATCTGAACATATTTTATAGGTAGAAAACTAGCAGCTTTTGGTTCATTGTGGTCATTTGTAGTTATATGCGGATTATGAAGAGAGACTATATGACCGCGATCATTGGATGGCATCGGCATCATGACGTACCGGTACATGTACATTCGTCATCCAGGTAGCTGTCGTTACGCTTGTGTCAATACGCTAGAACCGATTCATATCTTTTTGTGAACAAAAACAGAGTAGTTTAACGCTGTATCTTATTTGGAACATCGGTGGAGCGAAATCTCAAATAAGAAAATGCGTGAAGTGTTCGACTTTGACATCAGTATTTCGACGGAATATCCGTCTATCGGTAACCGGTACTTACTGTGAGCTATTTCATGCCGACCAAATTGCTAAATTGACAAATAGAAAGAAATTATCAAGTTTTAAAGCTTCATGCAGGGAAAGTATGATGGGGGAATTGCGTCTGACATAAGGTATTTGATCACACCTTACCGGAAACATGCAATTCTCGCCATAAGAGACCATGGCTTAATGTCCACTGAAAGCTCACGAAAAAGCGCGAATGTCTAGCCACTCGTGTGTGTCCGACCCGTCGTCGGTGATGGGGGTAAAGGGTTCGAACGCACCCCTTTTTGCCCGTGATTTGTTCCATATAGACTGATATGAACGCTCTCCGTTGTATATCAGAAAATAAGGCTTTCCAACGACGCTTTTTCTATAATTTCATCGCGTCCATATTGCATCCCATACGTTGACTGCGAATTATCTTACCTCTTGATGATGGACCTGGCGAGGTTTAATGAGATTTTGCCCCCCATGAGGTGCGGTTTGGAGTGCCAATATGAAAAATAATGTACGAAAGAAATTGTTCAGGTAGCGTAAAGTATATTATCTTGTCTTATGCTCTGAATATTTTGTAGGTCCTGGGTCTTATGTTTTTTTTATAACAGCATCTTGGAGTAGTGGATTAGTGCAAAATCGTCTATTTTGAGGTGAAAACAGCACTCTTTTCTCCTTGTAAACATAGGAAGCCAGTCGAGCACCAAGATAAAGTTAACCCTGAAATATGGACCGTGTCAATAGTTTGTTGTTGCCCAAACACGGTTTTGGTTCTTGTCTGGCTTCATATCTTTACGGAGAGAAAAGTGTGCTGATTTCACCGCAAAATAGGCGATTTTGCACAAATCCACTACCTCGAGAGGATGTTATTAAAAATAAACATAAGACCCATGGCCTACATAATACTCAGATGCACAAGATAACATAATATACTCTACGCTAACTGAACATTTTCTTTCTGCGTAATATTTCATTTTGGCACTCCAAATCCCACTGGACCACGCCGGGTCCTTTAAAAAGGAAGGAAACGCTACGCCTATGTTGATTCCTCCAGGAAAATTATTCGTATTCAAAGATCTTTCAGCAGAACGTATCACCATATTCGTATTGCACGTGGGCCATGTCGTCTGCTGTACACGGAGAGTGGTCATCGTTCACAATCGAGATATAGGCGAGCGGCATCCTGGACCAGTTGAATGTCACTTATTACAAATTAAACGTAAGCATAAACAAGCGATCAAGGCGGTAAATTTTTTCTGATTTACAGCTTCGCGTTGAAAATACTCATCATGTCACCCCCCCCCCCCCCATCCCCCTTGAGAAATCCTGACGACGGGCTTGTAAGGAGAGCAGACTGATTGGACTATTTGAGAAAGAATTATATTGTTTTACCTGTGTTTCTGTATATGCAAGTCCTCTTGGCTACATGGTCGAATCAACACAGTGTCAGATGTTCGTCTTGAATACGCATTCATATTGTCTAGATTACATCAAGTTATGTCTTTTTTATTCTGTTGTACATTAACAAGTGAGAAATGACTACATTGTAGTCAAAACCTGCGGCAGTGGCAATAATACAGTGAAAGGCATATCAGCGGAGGTAGTGGTAATGGTAGAAAAAACAACATCTGCCAGTGTTTTCACGCCCAGGGAAGTAATTTTCAGCTTCTAACTCACAATTGTAGGAATTGCCTAATAGGTCTGATACCAAATATATATATATATATTCACTTTCCCCGTTCAAAATCCAACGATCCAGTCTATACTGAATTGACAGACGAAGTCACAATTATCGGTTTGGCAATATCTTGGTATAAGTATCGTGTATGCCAAATTTCAAAACATTCGGTTCAGCCGTTGATTTTTGCAAATCAAAAAGGCTTTCAAATATTTGGAATCCAAATAAATTTCAAGGGTTTAGTCATAGCGCAAAAATCTACGCTCTTCAGTCTCCCTTCTCGCTTACGTTGCCGAGCATAATGGAAAGTTTATATTTCCTTAATTTCCAATGAATTTAGTATAAGGTCTATCACTCTGATCTGTGAAACTATGGAATGGGGTTGAAGGGTTTATCAAACTGTCCAAGAGGCATAATGACACTTTTCACTATTAAATTAAGGCCTGTGACAGTCTTGATATTCAATTAGACTAATTAATTAAGTTTCTGTATCACCTGCAAACTAAATACTTTGACACTATTTTTCATGCAGCGAGTCAATACCAAGACATTAACTATTTCATTCTTAGGAAATATCATCTCATCTGACAAGTTCGACCTTGCCTTTTCGAAGGTAATTTAAGTGGAAAATGTCAGGGCTAGTTCACTAAACAAGGTATGTGTGTAAGAGAATGATGTCGAATTCTCGTTATTATTTTTTGGTACATCAAATTATTGCATTCACGAAAATGACTGCCAAGTTAACGTCAATATGAAAGGTATCTAAGTATCAAAATCAAACTCAAAAAACCTCTCCTGGAAATCAAGGCCCTAGCTTTTGACAACAAGGACAAATAGATCGCTTTTATGGTCAGCATCTGCTAATAAATGACGTCCTTCCATTCGTAAAACTGACAAAGTAACGTAAATTTTGTATAGAACCAGTAAATTCTAGCAGAAATGGGCTCTGACTTGAGAGAATGATGTCAAATGCAATATGTTTTCTGCGCATTGTCTGCTGATACACATAAGTATTGAATTTACGGAAGTGATTAATGCTATTCTAAAGGGATTCTGAGTGCGGAAGAGGACGGGAACATCAATACCAGCGAATCAAGGCCCTGGCTTGCGAGAATGAGGATAGAGAGGCTGTGTTCTGAAAGAGAATCATTCAAAATAGCTATTTGCCGAATGTCATGCAACCGAAAGTGCACAATATAACTGCACGACTGCGAGGTATTGTTCGCGCACAGGGGTGTCCAACTCGTTAAATACTACATAGTCATTTCTGTCTCTTCGAAGTGGGCTACCATTTGAAATTGTCCGGTAATGAGTGAGTCCATCTGAATCCTTTCGTCGGCAAAATAATCATTCAAGATTCAAGATTTTATTGTACAAACACCAGTCAAAGGCAGAGTACAAAATTTTAAGAGGAATACAACTAGAGAAAAAATGGAACAGTGACATGAATATTTATATATATGTTATATCTGAGAGATATGTTATATTTGAGTGTTACTGTTGATATTAGAACCTTGATTTTTAGCATTAAAGTGCATCAGGGGACTGTTGCCAGCATGTTTCGAGTGGACCTACTTTTGATGAAAATTTCTGGTGATTTTTGATTAAAATCACTGGTGATTCTAACTTGGGCCGTGCCCATCTTAAAATTGGCAGGATTTCAACTGGGGGTCCAAGAGTTCAGTGCGTGTCTGAGTCCTAATGCATACACTACTTCGTAGGTCCTCTGACGTTATTCACACTGGGCATGGAGGTGCATTAGGGGACTGTTGCCAGCATGTTTCGAGTGGACCTACTTTTGATGAAAATTTCTGGGGATTTTTGATTAAAATCACTGGTGATTCTAACTTGGGCCGTGCCCATCTTAATATTGGCAGGATTTCAACTGGGGGTCCAAGAGCACAGTGCGTGTCGGAGTCCTAACGCCTACCCTACTTCGTAGGTCCTTTGACGTTATTCACACTATTCTCATATATAATAATTAACGAAGCAATAATTCATTCCACCGAATATAGTTGCAAATGAATTCAAACGCGCTTGAAGATAGTATTGTCATGTGAGATCGGAGGTTGAAAAGAAAAGTGTGGCAGAGATCACACTCTCTTAGCGCATGCGCATTTCAAAAAGTCACAAGAACAAGAACAACAAGAACAACAACGCGAGCCTCCCGTAGACCTGCGTGCCGCAGGTAAAAACACATTTTCAATTGACGAATAGAACGCTATGAAAGTTGATGAAAATCTAAATTTAGCAAGAAATGGTTAAATTTTGTTAATGTTGAAAATTTCGCTACTAGTAACGTGATCTTTCTTATATCAATATAACCCTCAAAATATCGGCTACAGAGTGGCACGGGTGGCAGATTAGTCCCCCGGGCAACATGCCTCGAGATTTGATCTTCGCCGGTTTGGAGACAAAACTGGACCTTTAAGCTACCCAAAGTCCACGCCACATTTAAACGAATTTTGAAACTTTTCCTGTGGTAGGCTAGTACATGTATTTGAGATATATGTGCGAGGCCAGATCACCTGGCACGCACAGAGTGGTGATACATGTTCGGGATAACCTCGCCCAGGATCAGGCGTAAGTCATTCAAGAATTAAAGATACCTGTACTTTGAACACCGTGAAGTCCTTAAAGGGCCGCTGATACGATCGCGGTATCTGACACCTTGATACTTGATACCAATCGCTCTTATCGCTCTCCAGTTCCCAAAAACGCAGTTACACAAACCTTAATGCAGTGATTACTTGTACTCGATGTCCCCCGAGAAATCTACTCCATTCATACCTAAGGAATTATAATCGTAAATTACCTCGTTTGTGAAAAGTAATTAAATCATTCGACTTGCAGTTACACTGACTGCCTTCTTTTAGCAGAATTAATATCTCTATCAAAACGCAAAGCTGCTGCTACGTCTGCCCTGGATTTGCCTATTCAACTTTGCGTCTGATACCAAATGCGAATGTATTTTCTAGCAGATGAAGTAATTAGGACACAGTGGCCACTTATTTTCATACGCGACTTCCGTTATTAGCAATATTGCTGTGTTATTCAACCAAAGAGAACATTCAGCCCTCGAAAGACTGTCCCATCCTCTAATATTCAACCGACAGCCAGTCTGTCTAGATCCATTGCCCGCTATTAGATCGACTGCCGCATGATACTAGACCGATCACCAGTCTGTCTGCAGTCATCGCCAAAATAACCACTCTGTCTACAGTCACCCTCTCACTTTATAATGATAACCAGGCTGTCTACAACCATCGCTTAGATCGTTAATCAGCGTGTCTATATCCATCACAGGTATTAGATCGAGCCTTAGCAGCCCAGCCGCGCTTTTATTGCAGCAGTGCATGTGGAGACTATGAAGTATACACACGGCCCCTAGCACCGGCTTAAGCAGGAACATTATTGCAGAAACTTAGAAACAGGGCTATACCATCAAGCATTTCCACTCAAAGATTCCCAAATTTGTCGATACATATCGCACGCTGATAGCAAAATACGAGTGTAGCGTGCAAAATCTATGACGTTACGTTTCGTAACTTGCGTTTAATTCCGCCTAATCATCATGGTGTTCATATGAACAGTAGCAACCAAATCGTGACAGAGATACATCATTCTCTGAATAACGACTTTGAAAGAAAATCCTATGGATTAAGAATACGGTTCAGCGATATGGATTTGATATTTTGGAACATCGTGATGTCTTAACGGCATCATTTAAAACCAGCCTATGTTTTTATACGCCCGCCAAAAGGCGGACGTATTATGTGATGGTGGTTTCCGTCCGTCTGTCCGTCCATCCGTGTGTCCGTCCCCCGTGTCCGGTCTATATCTGGGACAGTTTTCTATCTACAGTTCTAATTTTTGGTGACTGGATACCCTACGGGGAGACGATGTGTCGCGTACCAAAATGAAGGTTAAGGTCAGAGGTCAAAGGTCACTGGCCTAAAAAACAGGAAATCACAGAAGAGTTCGTGTCCGGTCTATATCTGTGATCGTTTTCTATCCACAGTTGCAATTTTTTGTGAGTGGATACGCTAGGTGGAGACGATGTGTCGCGTACCAAAAATGAGGTCAAGGTCAGAGGTCAAAGGTCACTGTTGCCTAAAATCAGGAAATCATTGATCATTGACAGTTTTCTATCTACAGTTCTAATTTTTGGTGAGTGGATGCCCTAGGGGGAAACGATGTGTTGCATACCAAATGTAGGTCGAGGTCAGAGGTCAAAGGTCAGTGTGACCGAAAAATCAGGAAATCATTAAAAATTTCTTAATTTTTTGTGAGTGGATTCAATAGGGGGAAATGAAGTGTCACATACCAAAATATAGGTCAAGGTCAAAGGTCACTGACCCAAAAATTAGGAAATTATTAAAAATAACATTTCTTTGTGTCAGTGGATACATTAGGGGGACACAATGTGTCACATATCAAAATGTAGGTCAAGGTCAAAGGTCAAGGTCACTGTGACCTAAAATCATGAAATTATTGAAAATCATGATCATGATTGAGAAAATACGGGTAGCCATTTTGTCATGTACCAAAATTTAGATCCAGGTCAATAGTCAAGATCACTGTGACACCAGAATCAAGGTCAAAGGTCAGTGTGGCTTAAAGATCAGGAAATCACTCAAAATTACTAATTTTTGGTGAGTGGATTCAATAGGGGGAAATGAAGTTCGCATAACGGAAATGAAGTTCGCATACCAAAAATTAGGTCAAGGTCAAAGGTCACTGTGCCCCCAAAACCAGGAAATTGTTAAAAATAACAATTTTTGTGTCCGTAGATACATTTGGGGGACACAATGTGTCACATACCAAAATGTAGGTCCAGGTCAAAGGTCAAGGTCACTGTGACCCCAAAATCGTGAAATTGTTAAAAATCATGATTATTTGTGTCCATTGAGAAATTACGGGGAGATGGTTTGTCATGTACCAAAATTTAGGTCACGGTCAATAGTCAAGGTCACTGTGACTCCAGAATAGTACTTTTTTTGTGTCTAGATACATTAGGGGGACATGATGTGCCACGTACGAAAATGTAGGTCAAGGCCGAATGTCAAGGTCACTGTGACCCCCAAAATCATGAAATTCATAAAAATCACTTTTTGTGTCCATTGGTATATTGACGGGAAGACGATGTGTCGTATACCAAAATTTAGGTCAAGGTCAAAGGTCAAGGTCACTGTGACTCCAAAATCAGATATCATTAAGTCGCATTTTTTCATATGCCTGTCGAAGATGCGGTCATGTAATGCGATTTTGCGTTCTGTCTATCCATCAACATTTGTTGTCCATGCGATATCTCTAGTTTCATGGTATGGAATGGTATCAAATACCTTACTCGCATGGCGAAGAGGAGCCATACATCAATTTGTCAAAGGTCTAGGTCACAGTCCCCCAAAACTGAATCAAGTTTAGCTGACTATATGTGTTAGATTGGAATATTCAGAGTTCTCTCCCCAACATGGATATGGCATTTGTCCTGTGGAGTCTCCCGTGTTTGAAACAGCTACATTTAGTTAAACTGTTGTGAAATAAAAACCATACTTTCACTAATTTAACGGGGAGAGGGGTCCTTTATGAACTTCATATCTGTTTATCAACTCAAGAATGTGGTTTACTTCATCACTTTCTTCTTCCTTCATGAAAAATTCTCTCGTCTGAAAGAAATGCATTTGCAGGAAAACTACTATTTTCTTGTGTTTGACTATTGTCGATTTCAGTGTGGGATATGTGAGCTCTCGGCTCTTGCTCCATGGTCAACTAGTTTCCAAGAGTTAAGCTCATTTTAGTTTATCATTCAATTTTAGATGTGATATATGTTACATTCTCAGAAGCACAAAATTGTAGACCTTTCTCTGGATTGCTAGCTATCAATTGGAATCAAGGCTATTAAACAACCTTGAAATTTGGACCAATATAATTCCAGATATACGGGCGTATATTGAAGCCCCTTGGGCTCTTGTTGTATAATACGATTGTTTGTTTGTTTGTTTGTTTTTGTTTTTGTTTTTTGATGCTAATGCATTTATATGAAATAGATATTTGGATTATGGACGCAGAGATTCTTTAATGGACGACGGCTGAATAATGAATGACGAACCAGATGCTTGTAACTGAGAAATGAAAGTCAGTTATCGCATTCTGTAAGTTTAAATAGATACATTTGTGTATCTTCATCCAGGGATTGATGCATACATGCAAATAAACTATAGTTGTTAGTCTCACCCCACAGAAATATGAATATTTTGTGTGTGTTAGTGTTTTTTTTTTCTAACTGTCCGAGTGGGGAACTGTCCGTATCTCCATGTTATACCGATAACCAGTCTGTCTACGGCCTTCCTCTGATATTAGAGCGATTTCCACTTAGTCAACAGCCATCGTGCGATTCAGTCTGACAACGTACATTGGCAATATTAGACCCATCTGTCTGCATCAATCGTCTGATAGTAGACCAATAACCAATCTTTTTAAAACAATTGTCTGGTATAAGACCGACAACATGACTCTCTATACCTTGCTGAGATATTGCTAAAGGCAACTTAAATTGAATTCTCTCTCTCTCTCTCTCTCTCTCTCTCTTTCTACAGTCATCCCTTGATATACTGATATTCAATGTGCCTATAGCAATACGTATCCGATCGATAACCTATCTGTTTTTCAGCCATCGAGTGAAATCATACGCATCCAGAAAAAATGGTAGTGAGCAACACAAAACAATGGCGTTGAGCTCAACACCAACAAATGATGTTGCAGTTTGACTGACACCATATATCTCAAACACCTTTTATTGGTGTTGGCAACATCATTAATTGGTGTTGAGCCAGCATAAGCACATATTAGTTAACACCAAAATATGGTGTTTAGCCATTTTCAACACCCTTTATTGGTGTTGACCAAAATTATTATTTGATGCTGAACTGGTTTCAACACCGTCTAATAGTGTTCGCATTGGTCAACACCATTTCCCAACACCACCGTATGGAGTTGGCCAGCCCTCAACACCAAAAAAAGGCGTGCTGGGCCAACACCATTTTTCTGACTGTGTACGGTCTGCCGATATCCATTCTCTAACACTTATCGTCTGGAATTGACCGATATATGTTTTGTTTACATCCGTCACCGGCTGATAGATCAATTGTCTACAGCCGTATGTGTCGCCTGATAATAGACCAATAACCACTTTGTCTACAGCCATACGCGTCGCCTAATAATAGACCAATGACCACTTTGTCTACAGCCGTACGCGTCGCTTGATAATAGACCAATGACCACTTTGTCTACAGTCGTACGCGTCGCCTAATAATAGACCAATGGCCACTTTGTCTACAGCCGTACGCGTCGCCTGATAATAGACCAGTAACCACTTTGCATACAGCCGTACGCGTCGCCTGATAATAGACCAATGACCACTTTGTCTACAGCCGTACGCGTCGCCTGATAATAGACTGATAACCACTTTGTCTACAGCCGTACGCGTCGCCTGATAATAGACCAATGACCACTTTGTCTACAGCCGTACGCGTCGCCTGATGATAGACCAATAACCACTGTGTCTACAGCCGTACGCATCGCCTGATACTAGACCGATAACCATTTTGTCTACAGCCATAGGCGTCGCCTGATAATAGACCGATAATCACTTTGTCTACAGCCATCGCCTGATAATAGACAGATAACCACTTTATTTACATTCATCGCCAGATAGCAGACCGATAACCAGTCTGTTTGCACCGATCCTCCGATGTTATATCGACAATCAGTTAGCTGTCCTGTGCTAACCAGGCATACATCGCTTGACTTCTATCATCTGAGGACTCGTCCGCCGAATATACGACTATGGAGATACATACTCAAATTTCTAAATTAAACAGGAATATCGACATACATGTATGCATAGTGACGTACGAGTCCAATGATTAATATTTCTCTTGTCGAAATTTTCATTACTTTACGATTGAATAGATTTAAAATATTTCGCCCACACAAACTTATAAGTCACGTGCAAATTATGGAGGTCACATGTGAGAAACTAAACCTCCTCCTTTCTCCCAACCCAAGTACACGTCTTCTTGAATTTATTGCCTGTTTATTCATACTCTGGTAGGTCCCTGGTATGGCCTTAATGCTTTTCATTCATAGGCGCTGATCCAGTCACTGTATTTCTATAGACAAATTAAATTTTCAGAAAATCAGGTCAAAGCAATCAATATAACTGTTGCTGGGGATTACCGTCCAAAAATGGCTGTCGTGGGCTGGAGACAGGGAGATATGATCACGTGCTCGCATGTAATTCTCCAATTTATGCGTCGTTCTACCCACGTGTACCGGTACTGGTATGTACGGGAACGCACAAAAGAGTTCCATGCAGGTTCGTGTTGGACCGAAAATGGACTTGGTAACCTCGGAAGTACAAATCTATGCATGCATCGAGGGTCATCGATTCCCTGTGGACTCACCCTGGACACCTCACTCAGCCTCAGCCCACGCATCCAAATTAAAATAAAAATGTATGCACACACAAATGTTGGCTATGCTGTTCACTTTTTATGCGGTTCACTTTTAATTTTAATGACGTCCTACATGTTGGAAAAAGCTCTCTTTTGAAAATAATTTAATTGGAACTTATCATTTTTTTTCAATGGTCTTTGATGCAAGAAATATCGATATTAATTGCCACCGAAAGGTCGAAAAAAATAAAAGAATAAAAATGATTATTCTGCACCCTCAAATATGTAACAAGAGTACTTCAATTGAAAATTATCGTCAAAAATATGTGAAGAATTCTAGGTTCGTACAGCGAAGCCACACATCAGTAGGCTATAATATATATGTATATATTCATATATACCCATATGCAAAGATCTTGATATAAAGGTGATTTATTGCTCTTGTATATAGTTGGTCCCTTTAAATTTACCTTGGCGCGGACCCTGGAGAGAGCCTTCGGTGCGAGAAGCTGACATAAATACCGTTAGACGCATTGTGTCAATCTCGTCTTTGTTATGAACCTTTACGTTTGAAGGTCGTTCCGCAGTAAGATTTGTTTCTTGGGTTGATTTATAGCATGATATCGAACAAACAATAGTATTGCCTCACCCAATTCACGTGACATATACATTCTGATTTGAACCAAGAGCCGTTTTTGTTCTAGCAGAAAAAAATATTGTTTTATAGAGATACCGCATATCTAACACCAAAATTACAATTACTAACTTTTTTCTCGTTTTTGAATGATTTAGAGTAATTTTTTGTGCACAGGCTAATTTAAAAAGAAATCTAGGATTGGTCTAATAACTTTTATAAATTAATGGGCAGGTATAAAATTATACTCACATGTCGGCTGTAACTTTAAACTACAGGTACAATCACTTATAATGCACATGCATCCATAACATCACATGCACGTGCAGTGGTTGTCAGAAAATATGCACCTGCTCTCGAGAACGGAATGGACGGAATGGAATCGGGCATGCTTCGAAACATTCCGTTAGTCTGCAGGGACCAGCGTAATAGAACGCGAGTCCATGTCACCTGAAGTGTGGACGCCACGTTCCAGTGCGTACGTTAGCCTATATACATAAAACCTGTATCCATTTTTATCGGACAATAGCTGTCATAAGAACTTAGTCCGTGGGCTGAGTAGGCCCACCTTGCACCCCCCCCACCACTCTCCGAAACTATGATTTTTTAGTACTTTGGAATGTGCCGAAGAAGAAAATATATGTTAACACGCGAGATATTGGGATGAACTGGCAGATCAGAGAAGTTAAAAATTGCACCTAACGCCTTTATTTTGTGCTCACGGTAAGGGGGTGGGGTTGCTAAAATGTTCCAAACTTTTTTATTTGTTGTCCAATTGATTGAAATGAGGTATCTTTTTGTTCAGCATAAATGGAGGAATCACTCCAAAACAGCAAACATTCTAATATTTCAACTTTTTGAC